>VNJS01010227.1:0-238353 GCA_008042575.1 Drosophila watanabei | reverse complement strand
CAGAAAGGTCCACCGCGGCCAAAAAACTTAAACTTCTCTAAAATGTTTTTTTTCAATATTGTAACATTGGGAAATGGTCCAATTGATTCAGTTCGAAAGGCTTTACCATATTCTAAAACAAATTTCGATATATTCGAAAGCATATTCGCGAAAACGCGATTTTTCATTATTTTAATGAAAAACATCATAAAAATAGACCTGCTTTCTTTTTAAGAAATCTTCTAAAAGGATGCTTTATGCTTTGACTTTTGTTTTCTAATATCACTAGAAGAATGCAAATAGTCAAAATAAAACAGATATATGATCTTCTAATTTACTTAAATATTAAAAAACAACACGTAAAGTATGATGGAAAAAGTGTAGCGTGCGACACGTAGCGTGCGACACAATGGGTTAACGGCTTTTCTAAAAATCCGTAAACATTATTAAGACCAAACGGTCGGATTTTGTCTTCTAATATTATTAACTTTCTTGAGGATATTATCTTTCATAGGGTTCATTTTGCACTATTCGCTAAAAATTGCGTTTGAAATGAAAATTTTGAAACTAACTTCCACTTTGTGTAGCGTGCGACACGTCACAATTTTATCAATTATTTTCAAAACAGTGACTCCAGTGAAATTGAACCTTATACCCTCCGAAAGTACTCTCAATTCACTCTAAACAAATAACAAAAGTTTATGGTAAATCTTTAAACAAACCCCCCAAAAATTGATTTTCATTAGCTTAAATCGTGCGAATGTAGCGTGCGACACGTGGGATTTGCCCATATATATGGTTAATATGTAATTTCAAAAAATACATTTAACAAATTGAACATACAAAACTTTCAAAAGATTAAATGAAAGTAGAACTGAAGGATTTTCACCTCTTTATTTATTTTTAAAGACAAAAATTCTTACTAATTCTTAATAATTCATACTACCATTGGTTAATATTCCTATTCATAAAAATAAATAAATTAAATTAAAAAATTCAACATGAAATTTATTAAAATCAACACGCTAAAGTAAACAAAAAGGATTTTATAGTAAACTAAATAAATCTTTCTAACATTTTATCATTAAAACAAAAAATATAAATTTATATTATAGAAATCCTATATTGAAAGTCTAGTTTCACTATCAACAAAAACTATGAAAGCAACTCTTAAATTAAATAATTATTTAAAGAAACAAAGAAATATTGCAAGACACAAGATAGAATCGTGAATTTCTATAAATTAAAACAAAACCATTTTCTAATTTTCTAAAGAACAAACAAATGCTCAAAAAAAAATGAGCACATCAAATATTTAAATGCAATTTTCTTTCAAATCCCAAAAACACTATGTCTTCTTTAAATATTACCTTGATATGCATATTCCTATGTCACTGCCACTGATGCTCTTGCAACTTTCACACAGTCATTGTTCCTTGTTCTCATCCCCTTGCTTTGTTTATTGCTGAATGCACTTTGACAAAGATATTGTTGTATGTGGAGGATACTATATATTCTCAGGAAGAGGGGGAGGCGGCATGGGTGTCGCGTGTGGCGGCCGTTGCCACAAGAATTTAATTTTCTACGAAAGAGAAAATGGGCAGATAGCCAGCCAGCCAGCCAGGCAGACTCGCAAATAAACAGATAAATAAATATATAAAATACATATATATTATTGTAACAATGATACAAAATGTGATGTGCCCGATTTATGCGTAATATAAAGCTAAAAATATACCTATGTCGCCTTGCTAACTAATAAAACCGACTTCTTCGTTTCTTCCGCTAAACAAACACACACAGATCCGCAACAAAACATATCGGAATTCGCGCAAATTAACATTGGTGACACTTTCCTTTCTTTGGTGGATTCGATTGAAGGTAAGTGTGAATTGATCTACTCGGAATGCCTTAAATAAAAATCCGTGAATCAGGGCAAGTGATTCAGAGTGACTACTAACCGGAGCATCTGTGTGGCAGTCACCCAGCGTGGATACAACTATTTAACGAACTGGGTGATGGGGGATACGGGATCGGGTATTGGGAAAATGGGCATTGGGTGGGTGCTAAACATGCAATCCCCCTTTGGCAACACTTTTTGCCGACGCGTTTGTCATGCAATTTTAATCGCAATTGCATTTTTAATTTTCCTTTTCCACCTAACGGAGAAGAGTTCTCCGCACTCTCCCCTCACCCTCCACCTCCTGGTAAAGAAAAATGCTCGCTGTGGAGGGAAAAAAGAGCGAAAATAAAAGCAAATAAATATTAAATGCAATACACTCAATACCCAGACAGGCAGACAGACAGCCGGCAGGGAACTGGCAAGCGAACTCAGAACTGAGTACCGAGTCCCGAGAACTGACAGTGGGGAAAAAAGCGCACGAAGGCGGGCGCACAGTGGGGCGGGAAATCGCCTGGCGGCGGGCTACTAACACATTGGCATACAGAGAATCCGAGATGGGACAGGATGCGAGCGAGCGAGCGAGCTATGCGTCCCATTTGCATAAATCTACATTTTAACTATTTTTTCATCCGTCCTCCGGCTGCTTCTCCTGTTTTTATTTCGCCCCCCAAAGACGCTGCTCTTAAAACGGAGGATTCTAAGGATGTTAAGTAGGAGTTTGGGTACTCTTTTTGAACTAGTTAATATGGAGGGATAAATATGGAGTTTATGAGCTTCAAAAATATCTCAAGATATTTATTTTTAATTCTTTTAAATAGATGTTAAAGAAACCACCTTTAAAGTACTTTTATACAATGAAAGAATTAAAGAATAAATCCCTATTTTAAGCCACAATCTTAGTATCAAAATCATTAATACTTATCCTCAGGGTATACTGAAAAAGGGAGCAAAGCCCGAGGACTAGAGAGACTGAGGGTAACTTGATAAATATTCGCGCAATGCTGGCGTGAAATATGCAACGATATTTCTTGTGCAACTACCAATGCAGCAAAAACAGCAAAAGCAGCAACAGCAACAACAGCTGTCATCCGAGTGGCCAAGTATTGGTTATTCGAATTGGAATTGGAATTAAAATTGGTTTTATTTTTAGACCCGACCGTCGGGCATGCGAAGTTTCAAAATGAGTTGCATCGATTGAAAAGCGTACATGTCAGAATTTGTGACAAACATTGACTAATTAAACATGAGCCCGCATTGGACAGACTGTCAGACTGGTATTAACATTTTCACCGCCAATAATAAGGACAAACTCAAAATTCGGCACTGGAAAAGAAAAAGTTTAAAGAGTCAGCTAAAGATATTCAAGGTTTGCTTATGGAAGAACATATAAGTTTCTTATTATTTTAAAAAGTAAATAAATAGGAGCATCTACATTTAATAGAGTTATAATTTACCAATAATTTAATTTAAAATCAAATCCAATTTATGTCCATTTTACGAGTGTACCCACCAATGGCTCGATGTAACCACATCGACCACAACCTGCGACCGCACCGCAAGCCGAATAATGAAGTCAAATCCTCAATACAAACACACACACTCGGGGAGCATATTTCATGAATATTTCATCGAGACAAGAGCATTGTTGATGGCAATTTAATGCCGATACTCGAATCGTTTTTTCTTGTCGTTGTTGCTCTTGTTAATTTTTATACATTTCTGTTGACATCCGACAGGTCATGAATGAAAGTTGCCACGGATTTTTCATCGGGCATCCCCCCGAACTTTCCGGGAATTTTTGTGCGATATTTTCTTATGCGGAATTACAATAATTTTACAAAGTAGTCAATTAGCATGACAACGACGACAGGCCCCCCAACAATCGCGTGCCAAGTGGCGAGAACTTCACATTGTTTATTCAGTAAACTTTAACGAAAATTCACTTAATTCACACATCTTTTTGTTTACAAAAGGGGAGGTTAAATAATATTTGAGAGGGCGTTTTACTTTTAAAGTGTTATATATTTTATAGAGCTGGTAAAAGTTGAGTTTACAATTTTACAGAATTTTCTTAATGTTTATTTTTCTACTTCTAAGCCTTAAATATGTTTAAAAATGAAATGAGATGTATTTTTTAATGCTCTTCTTCTCTTTAAATTTTTCCTTAATATTTTTTTGCAATCATATTTAAACTCTAAGCTGTTTTTTTATGGGAAACAAATGCCTGAATGCTCCAAGTCACGAGTGCCCGGCTGCTATGTAAGCATTAACTCCGTTTGCTATCTGTGCAGCAGCATACAGTTCGCCTCGGCAATCAGGCAATGGAAAAACAGCACATGACCACTATATCAACCACTCGGAAAAACAAACCAAACCCGATTGCTAAACCACGTGACTGAAACGATACCGGTTGCTGCTGCAGAAAGAGACTTCACGCCAATAATCTGCAGACTGATTTCCAGTCTCAAAATAGCCACTCAGCCAAGCGACGAAAATAAAATTTTCATTTTTGGCTCGACTTTGAATTCAATAGCAAAATGCAGGCAGGCAGGCAGGCATGTAGGCAGAATTTACATACTCGTATTTAAAAGTATAAAATATTAAATAATAACAATAACAATAAACTTATTGTGGGAATACCGAGAAGATCGGTTGATTGACTTAAGGCTATAAATACTTGACATTGACACCTTGCAAGTGGCCTGGATAAATTGAATTGTTGATTTTGTTAATTATTTGGCCAGTGCAGCTAGTAAACACTTAAGCCTGAGTCATGTGGGACTTCGCACTCGGGTAAATTTACACTGCCTGATGACTGCAAGTGACTGCGGCAGATTTATTTATTTTGGTTGTGTTTTTATTTGGATTCTTACAACTGCATTGGGTCTGGCCAAAAAGCCGTAGCAACTTCTGGCGCTTTCGGTTGATTAATTGCCATCACATGACGCGACTCTACTATTTTTAAATCGAATCGAAATCGAAGCGGTGTCATAAAAAATGAATAAAACTAGTTCCCATAGAGCGTTGCCGGTTTTTTTATATATATATATTTTTTGGCTAATCAATACAGATCGATGGCAGAGAATTCGCAGACATTTCACAAAAGTTGAATGACTTGCCGGCGAGTTCGGTTACCTTTTTGGGGCCCACTACTGATTGCATATGACCCAAATTGGGTTTAAGTCGATTAAAAGGAGCATTATGCCTACCGGGGCATGCCGTGCAATCAGAAATCGAATTGCCATCGAACAAACAAGCTACCAAAACACCAAAAGGAGCAACAGAGTCTCAGGGCCATACAACATGCATTCTGCACAAGGCATTTATCAATGAAATTCAATAAAAATGAAGAAGAAAAAAAATGGAAAATAACGTACATTTTGCAGTTTGCATGGCTTTTAGTTCGTTGAACTCCGGCCGCACACAAAAGACGTCCTCGGGCTAAATGCAACTTTACCTGTTCCATTTCATTTCACTTTGGATTCATTTCGATTCATTTGTCTGCCTGCAGAAATCACCGAGGAACCAGAAGGAACTCGGGGCCGGGGTCTTGCGACTTTAAACCAAATCTCAGCCGCCCCGTAACTTGACCTGCAGCAAGTTCTTCTGCTTATAAGCACCACCGCCGCTCCGCTCCTCTCCCCGCAATCGGACAGCCGTGATAAATGTGACAACAACAGGCCAATAGGCGGCATCCAGCTGGGCATCACATCCCCATACTCATGCCATTCCCCATTCCGCATCACAGACCATCCAGATCCACTCGTTTCAAAGCACTGAGAAAAAATTTGCATACTGAAGACAGGAGGTTATTAAAGATAGATGAGGAGATGGGATGAGGAGAAAATTTGTACGGTTTGCAAAGCTATTTAGTTGTCAAAAGTACAAACAAAATTTCCAAAGATATTTTAATTTTTATTTATAGTAAAATTTTGTATTAAGACATGTGCGAACCGGTTGGAAATTCTAAAAGGACGTTTGTAGAACAAAGAAAACCATTTTAATAATTTGAAATTGATATGTTCTTAAGAAAAAAAAATATTTCTCAATTAGGTATTTCGGAAATTTGAAATCGATCGTAAATAGTTGCGGTAAAAAAGTATTATAATTGTCAAGTACAAACCAGTTGAGAATTATAGTAACAAAAAACACTTTTTTAAAATAAGACCTTGTCAACATTTTTAAAATCCTAAAAGTAATTTTGAACACTTAAGGTAAAGGAATATATTTTGTACCCAGATACGGTTCCCTGTCAAAAATATTTTTACTTACCTAAATCGTAGCATTTTCTTCAAGTGTCCTGGGCTGAGCCCAGCCCATAATTTCTCCCTCCCTCCCAGCGGCTTGTCATTTCAATTCCATTTGGCCAAAGTTGAGATCCAGTCGCTGTGCTTAAGTGCAGTCCCAAGTCCCAATTCCAGACGCAGACGCAGCTCCAGGCCAGCGGGCCATCCTCAACACTATTAACCGCCGTCTTCGTCTTCGTCTTCACCTTCTTGGCGGCCGCCTCTCGTATTTCAACTTCTGGCTAATTGTTGTTGGCATGGCGATGGCGACGGTGACGCCGACGGACGCTGCCTGAATATTATTCCCAGCTAATGCGCTGCTCCGGCTATTTGAAGTTGAATCGCCGGGCTACGTGCATAAAATTGCGGCGATCTTTTTCTCTAATCATAAGCATTGGGCACGGCTCGCATTTTAATTGCGCTTCGATTGGGCAAAAAATGTCGCTTAAATCCAGCTGCAGCAGTAAATTCAGTTTTAAATTTCAATTGTATGATACCCCCTTATGTCAAGTGGAGTCGAAACAACATTGAATAGGAAGAAATATGAAATTGCACAAACTTTCGGCACCCTTTCGTTAGCTCTGATTGCCTCAATCAATGGAGGAGCTAGTTGCCTGTGTTGCAAATCAGTCCCAAGCCAAACCACACTCGGGACTCGGGAGGAGGAGGAGAAATGGAGGAAAAAAAAAATCCATAACAAAGTAATCAATGAAAGTTGGTTGGGAAATAGGGCCAGGCCAAGTGAGTAACCCAGAAGCTCCAGACGGAAGCCGAACACAGTTTCTTGTGGCTTCCACTTCTGTTTGGCCAACACGCTAAGCAGACAGCAAACCAACCCAACACAGTCCCGGCCAACTCGAGCGAAATCAAATCTAAGCACTCAAAGAAATTGATCATAGAAGTCAATTTTAAATTCTTTGGTAAAATAATAATGTTTATTTAGAGATAATTTAAACAAAACATCATAGAAACTTTTTGTTCCATTTATACTTCCAGCAGAACGATAGAGATCAGTTAAAACCTTTGAATGTTTATTTAATTTTTGTGTTGCACATTAAGTTTAAAGTCACTAAAGACACATAAATTAATTTAGTAAGCTAATAACTACTTCCCTCTTCCATTTTTCCTGGTGCACTACAATCCTGTTCGGCATTGGTGGCTTCCTTTTCAGCAGATTCTCCTTGTGCCTTGCCGGCACTCCAACAGCAAAAACAAGAACCGCCGCAATGAAGTGGCAGGCGGCAGTGTTGCTGATAGTTTTGTGGCAAAGTTTGCCCCGCTGAAAGCCCGCCGCCAGTTATCAGAGCCACATTTGCTTTGCTCTATTTGGCGGCACTGAAATGATTGGTGCTTGCCGCTGGCAACTGATCGAATTGCTTGCCACCATGCAACACACACACCCACACGGACCAAATGGAAACACAGAGGACCAAATGCTGTTTTTTTGTTTGTCGCCCATTTCAGGCGATGGCATTATGTGGCATAATTTTTATTGTTCGCTGGGCATACGGGGCGTATGATGATAAAGCAATTTAAATTTCTGCTAGTGCCAGGCTAGAGTGCGCCACCATTAAATTACACGAATTCACATAAATGGAAACCGAATGCAAAACTTGCAGTCAAGTACGTCCTTTGTTCCTGACGTCACGACATTAAGGCAGGAACTCTCGAGGGTGTAACGCCTTGAAGTATGCTGCATGCTCTGCCCTCCAGCTGCACGCAACATGCTCATAAAAATTAGAGACCCCCGAAGCCAAAGCCAGAGCCAGAGCCAGAAGTGAACCGAACTGAGTTGCTCTTCAAGTTGCATGCAACATCGCTATTTATGAACTCAACGAGCAGGACGTTCCGGGACCGCCCCCTTTCTTCGTCCTGAGTGCTCTGCAAGTGTATGTGTGTGCCCTCGACATGGGCCCAAAACATGCTCCATAAATCGCCACAGATAAATTTGTGTTCTGTTCTTTTGATTTCGTTTTGCTCTTCTTGGCCCTGTCGCGTCCAAAATTATTATTATCGCTCTCTGCCAGAGAGGTATTGTTACTGGCTTAAGGAGCTTGCTTCTTGGAAATTTCCATTAAGAAGATAGCAATAAATTTCAATGAAATATTTATACATGGTTCGTAGTTGAATTTGTTATTATATTTATCAAGAAAAGTGTTTCAATGCAAAATTTAAAAACTTAATTTAATCATTTAAAGAATGCAACAAGATTGATATTTTTGTTATATTTGTACGGTCACACCAAAATTAATAATATAATTTATCCAATTTAAAAATATTGCTCTGTATCGTGGTTATTGAATGTATTTTTCATTAAACAAGGTTTAAAGTATAGAATGAATAATGTATTCCTTATTATTCATTTATAAAATGCCAACATTATGCGGTTATGACACTATGAGCTGAAAGATACAACATTCTGTTCTGTTTAGTATTTTGATTTTCTTCTAACAGTCACGCTAACAGTAATCAAAACATTCTAAAATAAATATTTATTATAAAGATCTTTCTTTAAAATGAATATATTAATCCTCTGAACGTCGTGAACTATATCTCTTATATTCATAGCATTATTTCATTTTCAATGAAGAAGTTAACTCTAGCAGTTTTTAAAATCTCTTTGTTTAATAAATTCCCTCCCAAAAAAGTGTATCGAACTTTCATCTTTGCCAAACATTCGCATTTGTCTCTGCTGTAAATGCAGCCGGCAGGCCGAAAAGTACATACAAGAAATTGTTTTCATGCTCTTTGGCCAGGCAACGGAACGAAACAACCGGCTAACCGACCGACCAGCAGGCCAAGAGGCCCACTTTATTTATGTCAATCTCTGTGTCCGCTGCCCCTTTGGCCCCGGAGGACCTGCAGCTGGACCTGGCCTCAAGCGCTAGCTGCTCCTGCTCCTGGGATCATAAATCTTGGGGACGGCAGTAGGCGCTGAAAGTGCATATACATATATATATATATATATATTATAAATAATGAGCGGGCGTTGTTACAGGGCCACGCCCTTCTTCCGGCCAGGCATTGTTTGGTAGAACATGCATTTAATTATTTATTTTATATTTTTGCCGACTTTTTGTGCAATGCTGCAAATTCCTTTGGCGCCTTTGTCCTTTGAACTCCCCCTCTGTTTATTCAGTGTTGTTTATTTTTCTGCAGCTTTGCATTGATATGAATATGCGCTCAAATTAATTACATTCTTAATCCCAGGCCAGGCGTAAGCTAAAATATATAATCCGCGTTCAATGGCCAGCCATGAAATGTGGTCCATGGTCTCTCTCTCTGTGCCTGCCTCTGAACTTCACGTAATTCCCTCTCAACAAGCTTAGTGGCTATGATCAAGTGCTTTACAGTTGCAGTCGTCGAGTAAACATCCAACGATCATGAATAACACAAAGTAAATATTAATACAGCTGCCACTGGGCTGAGTCAGGGGAAGTGGGGAAGCACCAAAAAATGCGTACGAAATAATCACATGATAAGTGCTAAGACCAGACAGACGGTTTTTTTTAGTCAGACAATAATGTCAAATAAATTGTATATTGTGGAAATATATTACGTTGGCTCCGAAAGCTGCTGTAAATAAACAAAATTTTCAATTTTTATATTTGTCCAGCTTAAAAAAAATTCAGCGAAACCAAAGCCATTTAAATGGAATCGCTTTTTAAGCATATTCCCGGCTCTGTCACACTGTTTTTGTTCACTGTCATTGTGGGAGTCATTAAAAATAATTAATAATGAATGGAAATATACCATTTCTGGAATGGAAAATTGAAACTGTGTGGGGACACCAACACACACACACACACAGCTGCTTGCTTGAGCTGCAATTAAACCGTTCAGCATTTACCAATTTTCATCTCTTTATTTTTCTGTGTTTTCCCGGGAACGCAACGCATTTTAATTGCTTGTCAGAGAGCGTTTTGTGGCCCCTGGAGCTACATCGCTCATTGTTGTTACTGCGGACGGAGCATTTAATTTGCTGCTGCTGCTGCTGCTGCTGCTGCACAGCATGCGCGTGTCACAATAAAAAATCACTCAAGTGCAATCCTCCACTCGACTTCGCCGCCCATCAAACAAATGCCTCGCCACTAAAGTCGGCCAGACGCACTTCGTTAGCCATCGACGCGTCCTCCGGGGGTTTCGTTCGCACTGTGTGTTTTCCAGTATTTTCCGAGGGTTTTCCATGGGTTTATCAGACATTGAGGCTTTCAGGGTTTCAGGGTTTCGGGATCGCGGTCAGGGCGGCAAGTACTGTGAAAATGCCAATGACAATGGCCACTGTGTCTGTGAATGCACCGAGTGGCTGGTTGGTTGGTTGGTTTACTTGTTTGCCTGTCGGTTGCCGAACACAAGAACTCAATTTGTTGATAAAAAAATAAATAAATGCAATAATACAGAGACGCCGTGCTGAGTGCAACTGCGGCAAACTTAAACTTTAACGCGGAGAAGATCTGTCATAAAGTAAGCCAGATATCTTAAATATCTTAAAGATAAGGAAAGGGTTTATCTCCACTCTCGGTTGTGTAACGCAAATGTTTAAAAACGTGAATGATAATTCATGAGAAGCAAATTTTACTGTCGAAACGATATTTGCTTTATTCATCATCAGGGACAGTGCCAGAATTTCCAGACTGACTGATAAAGGAATTAAGAATTCGCAAATTTTCAAGAGCAGCCGGATTTGAGACTGTATTCTCAGAAAATATTTAGTTTGGTTAATTTGTATGAGTTTTGAGAAATTAAGGAAGATAATATTTCTTTTTGTAATTATGTAATAGATAATATCTAAGTAAATTCCATTCTATATAAATATGCTTAGATACTTAAGTACTTGCTTAAGGAGTAGGAAACCCTTGCGATCCAGGAAAGCTACATACGTCCATATTTGATTCCTTTACAGTTTCTTTACAACCTTTTAATCCTTAAAATCTTATTTTTTAAGCTACTCAAGGTTCTGGTATTTAATTTTCTCAAAATATAAATAACAGTCTTTAAATAAGTCATTTAAAGACACATTTCTTTGACTAAATAAAGACTCAATAATAAAACAATACATTTTAAATTAATGTGTGTTTTATAAGTCAGCAAACATTTATTTTGATCCAATAATCCGCCTCGTGCGTATTATTTAGCTTTGTCTTTCAAAAAGTTTGACTCGCTGTCGCAAGCAGTCTTTCTTGGATCACCTGTTTTGCTCTTTACTTAGTCATAACTTGATCAAAACAAAATGTGGTGGCCAATTAAAATAATCTTGGTCACGAGATTACTAAATCAAAACCACCAATTCTATTTTTACAATCAGACGACACTTCACTTTTAACATTTATTGAGCACTCAAAACAACACTCAATAGATAGGCAATCACCGCAAATGATCGAATAACAATTTGTCAATGAAAAAAACGTGCTGCCTTTTGTGGGGGGAAAAGCAAAAATATAAATATGGCCCCGGTGATAAGTTGCTAAGAACAAATATGTCTGCCGAGATAATTTACTATCAAGAATACTTAAGTAGAAAGCTGATAATTAAGCTGATAAAATGGCTGCAACTTTTCGGGGAAAAACCAATCAGTCTGCGATGATAATCTGTGGGTGGATTTTAATTTAGAAATCGCTTAATTAAATCTTGTGAATAAATTTAGCTGTCTTTAAAGTGTATTTAAGCAGACCATGAAAATGAGTTCTTGTGGCGGAAAAAAACAAAATTTGTTTACCAAAATAACTTCCCATCAGAGATAGCAAAGTAAGAACAAAACTTGGGATGAGTAATGGAGCCCTTTTTTTTGGGGGGAAAAAACCAAATGTTGGTTATCAAGAAATAATAATCAAAGGTAATGTACCAGGTACCAGGAAGCAGACAAATGGAAAGGCTAACTGATTTTAATTTTGAAAAAAATCACATAATTAAATCAAGACCAAAGCACTTAGTGCCAGCAATTCAAGTGTATGAAAACGTGTTCGTACAGTATCCATTTTGGCAATGCCTGGTATTGTTTTGAGGTTTGTTTTGTATTACCAATTAGTTTCGGCCCGATGTGTGACACTTTACACGCGAAAACACCCAAATGAATGCCGATGGCTGATGGCTGATAGATACCCGATGGTTCCGAGAGATAGCACCACTCAGCGGGCCCAGTTGATTGCTCATTGTTATCGCCCCCGAAGGGGGGAGGCTGAGGCTGAGGCTGAGGCTGTCTGGCTGTGTGGTGGGAGAGTTTGTTATTATTTTCTAGCGACCATTTTTACGTTTCGAGTTGTTTGTTTCAACTAATTGAAACGATGCCCATAGATGATGATGAAGTGTCTGTTAAACAAATATATTTAATTTGGCTGACATTTTTGATTACTTTAATTTGCTCAGCTAAACCTCCGGCTTTTAATGTGACCCGAGGGGACGGGGGTTTTGAGGAATTTTTATAATTCAAAATCCAATTTAAATTTGTTAGCAACCACACACACACACACACATATATATATATATATGTATATACAATGAATAAAGCAATCAAAATGTGCAGTCAAATGAACTACAAAGTATCTCAGATTTGTGCTTTTTGCTGTGTGCATTTTCTCTCTCTGCCTCAAGGCTTAGCCCAGTGCACAGAAATCTGTGTTTGTTATTTATTCAACTAAAACCAACATGATCTTGGAGTGCACCTTGGAAAATACATATATCTTTCTGTTTTTAAAGAAAATCTAGTTATTTCTAGTCACAAATTTTATGAAATAAAGATTAACAGCTCTCCTTTTTCGTCTCTTTCACTAATTTAAATTTTTATCAAGAACCTTGATAGACATTACTAAACATACACTTTATTTTGCTGGAGTCTTATGTTATAAGACTGAGGTCACACTTATTTATAGATTTTCTGAATTTTTTTTTATATGAAACACAAGTTTAATATTTAATTTTAGAGGTATCTTTTTATAGTTCCTTTAAATATTCTAATAAAAATTTTAAAAAATTTTCTTATATTAATCAAAATTGTGACACATATGTTGCACTTTGTTAGTTTTAAATTATGCCTTTGTTTAGCTTTAATGTCTCTAAATAAATATAGATATTTTACTACCATGATTTTCTATTTCTTTTTAAAATTGTCCTTAAATATACTCTATTTTTTTATTGTGTACTGTAACATATTGCAAAATGATCAATATTTGCCCACTTGAACTCGGCACACACACACACTGTGCATTCGACAAATATCAACACTAAACAATATTCATTCATTGTGCCGTAGAGCTAATCGATGGTAATATTACCAACAATTAGGCGGCAAACACAGCCACCGCTCCACAATAGCCACATCAGAGGGAAATGGGGAAATAGAGGTGAGGAGGCTCCTCTCCTAATCATCTCTAGACCCTAGACTGAAGGAGGCGGCGTTACCATCCGCTGGAATTTAATTAACTTGGCAACGCGGCGCAAAATTAGCATAAATCATTTAATTAAAGGTAAGTGCTGACGAGCGGCAAGCGGAGTAGACCAAGCCGAGATTCCGCCATCGAGAGTGCGGGTGTGAAAAATGGTGCTATATAAAAGCCCTGCTTTCCTAGAATCATGTGTTAATTTTTTAACGACATTTGATAAATGTTTCAAGCTGTGCCACGCTTCCAGTTAGAGGCACGAATTGAATTAGTCGCGGGAGTTACAGTTCATTTAATTTGCGTGTCATAATGGAATTGTCTAAATGTTGCACATTATTCCACATAAAATAAACACTCAAAGTGCCCGTAGAAAAATGCAAATGAGAGAGCCGAAAGCAGGTGTGTCAAATTTTCGGAAATTCCATTTTTCTGGGCAATTAGGCGAAAACAAACTAACATAAAATGCATCAAAGCCGACTCAACATTTGCCCTCAGAACACACACACACTTTAAAAGCTATTCAAGCAAAAAAATAAACGCAACAGCTGCAAAAATTTAACTTAAAACATAACAATGCAGCGGCTGGCGAGGGGAAAGTGTAGCCATAGTTGTTATATTTGTTGCTGCTATCGTTATTGTGGTAAATAAATAAAAACCGCATCAAAACTATTGTAATAAAAACAACATTTTCATTCGCATTTTCACAATGAGCGCAATTGAAAATTGATTTGTGTGGTTCTGCGCAAAAATTTTGCAGCTCTGCGCTCGTCGCTCTTCCGTTCAGCCATCATCATTGTTGTTTGCCATCAAAGAGGGTAAAAACATAAATAATAATGCAACAATAAAAAACAAGAAAGAACAAATAAAATACCAGTGAAAAAACAAACTGAAGTATAAAGAAAAACAGCCACGACAACAAAAATATGGCTGGCGCTGCAATGAATTGAATATTTTTCGCAAAGCTTATGAATTTTTGATAACGATTTCCCTGTTGAATATTTAAGCATTAAGCAAACAGTGTTCTCATCACTGCTACCGAATAAAGCCTGATGCCGTTTAAATTAACTTACGCTTAATCCGAAAAATGCGTGAAATACGCTATGTACTCAAATAAGTTAATATTTGCAGTAAATATTATCTCAGCAGGATTACAAATCGGATTTAAAGGACGAACATTATTTACGCATTTAATTCGGTTTAAATGTGTATCACTTTTTTTCTGCTTATTTTTATAGATTTATATTTATGAAACAGGGTATTTTTTTAAGCCGGTTTTACTTAATATGGTTTCAGTATTTTATTGAGCAACAGAAAATATTTAAATTTATATTTAAACCTGAGGTTGAGTAATGGTAAATGTGTATTATCCTTGATTTAATCATTTCCACATAAAAATATATTTAAATAGTATTTAAAACTTTAATCTATGGTTAAAATGAGCTCAATCTTCTCTCCAGACCGAAAGCAAATAAAATGCGAAGCTCTCTTAGAGGCTAGCAACAGACAACTCTCTTGTTCGCTACTATGATTTGTTGTAGCAAAAGAGAGCCAGAGATATAAGGCAAGCTGACTCAAGAGAGCAAAAATTTTTCTCTAACTTAAATCCAAAATCTCTTCAAGAGTGTCAAATCTGACACTAATTTTCAATTTTTGCGATTTTGGTTAGCGCAAGGCTTATCCCTTTCAGCAACTCCCAAGGATCAAACTCAAGGAAATTTAATAAACTTTAAGCAAAGTAAAAGCTGCTTTCTTTTATGCAACCTTATTGAATGTCAATGAACCGGCAAAGTCAATAGAATTTTGAAGATTTGAGCCTCTTACAACTTTTTCATATAAATTAACAAATGAAAAAAAAAAACCGTTTGGCTCAGCGTAAATTTCAATTAGTTGTCCATGTAGAGTGGAGGCAACGGCAACTTTTTGGCCGTTATGTTTTCGGATTTTGTTTTCCGTTTTCCGTGTGGCTAAGCCGGTAGGAAACCGGCAACAGCATCCGCATAAATTTTGCATATTTATAGGGACATAAAGCCCCTTTTAAAGCCACCCAACCACCCACAATCATACATATATTCGCATGATATGTATATATGGACATGTACTCGCACTTGTTGAAAAGGGCGATGGCGCCATGGAAGGAGCTGGGGCGCGAGCACCTTTGGCGATTGCCGGGCGGCCTCTCGGCCCTTGTTGGTGTGAAAAATGAAACATAAATTAAATCTGCTACACCAAAATCAGCCCACAATGCCAGGGCTTAGGATACTTAAGCGCCTGTTCCTGACGCCTCCTTTTTTCACTTTATGATTTCAGCCAAATGAAAATTTATGAAGCAGATGGCACACAACCTGATGCCAAGGCTAAGTCTAAAGCCAAAGCTAAAGCTGAAGCCACTCGAAGCCTGAATATGAACTTGAAATTTGTGGTGGCAAAGTTTTTTGTGGCAAATGAAAATTATGCCTCATTAAATAACCAAGTGGTGGCCATAAATTACACTTTACATGGCCGTAAACTCCTGTACGGCGCTCCCTTCGAGTGATCAAGAATATATATCATGCCAACCAAGTTAATCATGACTGCAGAGTAGTAAAAACGGAATGGAATCGGAGGCAAAAACCTCTCCCAGCCGTGCGCCGCATTAAATCCACTTACAACCGGTAATTAGTTAGAACTACGTATGAACTACGTATGAGTTATGGGCCTCAATCCTCATTTAGATAAAGTCACCGGCAAGGAAAAACACTTCCGATTAAGTGCTCTAGGTCGAGGCAACTTCCCCCCCACAGCCACCATGATGATGATGATAATGATGATGTCGGGGCTATCTTCACTACTGACTGACGACGTGTTAGCTCATTATATTATTTTATTTTATTGTCTGGCAAACATTTGTGTCTAGCGCGATTCCCGTTAACTCGATATTCAAGTACAACAAGAACAACTTTACGGTTGCGTTCACGTTCTGCGGAAAAAAACACCTGCCGAAACAGGCGGCAGCCTCGGTATTTGCTTTGGTATTTGGTATTTACTACGTAAATTCAACGAGAGCGATAGAGATCTTGCTCTTATAAATAAGGGCACTGGGCCAGAAGGTGCCTGCATTCTTAGTACGATCTTCGGCAAGGTCGGTCACTCAGTCCTCCATTTAAAAACTTTAACTTATAAATATAAAATATATAAACATATATAAATCCTTGTTCGTTTTTCCCTCTACTGCCTTACACTTTCACGTGAGTAAAAGCCTATGGAAAATATATTCACAGTGCTTAGTTTAAACAGCTGTCAGTGGCTTTTGTTGGTGACCCATTAAAGGTTTATTATTATGTTTTTTTTTTCGAGACTTTTGTGTGTGTCTAGGTGACAAAAATATAATTTTAAAATTAAATTTTTGAGACAGAATCAGTTGCGTTTCAGCTGTGATCCGGGCAATGTTGAGTTTCGTTGAATACGATTACCCTTCAAGGGTGCCGTTTGCTGAGTAAGCTGAAAAACACATACATACATATGTTAAAACCGGGCTAAGAACCTTGGGTTCCGTGCAAGTGTTTCTCTGCTTTGGCGGAAGCTCGGAGCTCAATCTCTGCCGGAAGTTGCCAGACAATGCTCTTAATGAGTTCTCAACAACCCGAACCAACGACGACGAGGATGACGAGTAGCAACGGCTGTAGGAGCACCAACAGCATAAACTCTATGCAAATTGATTCACTTTCGAGCAACTTCATTTGAGTTCGTTACGTATGCGGCCAGTTGGCCGACTTAAGGACCCTGTAGGAGTGTAAGCAGGCTAAGTAAGCTGCCTCAGTTATGACAAAGGACAGCGTTTCGAGGGTCCCACACAAGGAACATCTTGTGAACATATAATAGTACGAGGCAAGGGGAATCTTACTGGTTGGCTAATAAATGAGGTGGCGGCCACAGAAGGCGACTTTAAGGGCAAACCTCTCAAGATTAAATACAGTGAGCAAAAATATAGAATATTTTATAAATTTATTACAAGGTTTTAGTTTGAATTTAAGTTGATCTCTTTACTTTGTTCTCACCTAGTTCTTAAATTTTTATTTAGTTAGAACTGGTTTAAATTTTCCTGACTGTATTTCACACAAAGACAGAATGACAAAATGTTTTAGTAGCTGTCCGTTGTCTTAGCTGTTGCTGTCCATCAAGACAAGCAGAAATTTTTGCGACATTGTTGCTGGACAAGCTGCTGCCAAGCGGGAGTTTACTTTGTATTTTTGGTCATTGTTCCAGCGACATGACTCCCTCTGGTCTCCCTTGTAACCCTCAGTTCCTGGCCATGTAATTGCTGCTACACTTTGGCCAAGTTATTAAGTGATTGTTATTGTTGCCTCTGCTAAGAGGAAAGGGAAGAGAGAGAGCTGTTGCAGCAGAATAATCTAACGATTACTCGGTGCTCCTGCTGGCCAAATGCAAATTAACTCGTGTCCTGGAGAGCCTGGCCAAATGTTAACATCGCTTGCTGCTGGCTAATTTGCTCTATTTTTTTGGTCAGCAAATTAATTTCGATATTTTCGGGGGTGTCGTGCACAACAATTTGCCAAAATTTCCTAATTGCAACATGTGTTTCGCCTCAAACTGTTGCAACTGGTTCAAACTAATTGCATTTTATTAAGGACAGACTCAAAGCACAAGCAAAAATACAACTTTTTCATTAAAAAACTATTTAATATAGAATTTTGTCTGAGCAAATATTAATATTTTAAATAAGTAAAACTTGAAATATATTTAAATACGCCACTTAAGACATATATTCCTCCCAGTGCACCGGCATTCAATCTGCCCGAAAAGCGAGCAGCATACGAAAGATAAACGCTGTCCGCCTGTCGCACACACGGCGTATGAGTAATGGCCGTCTAGGTAATAATGCAATATCGATTTAAAGTGTCACCCGATAGGAGAAGTGGCATTTGCATTGAAGTGCAGACAATAACTAATTGCCGCCGCCGCCCCTCCGTGATATTTTCCTGTCAATTAAGCCGATAAAATGTGGACAGGAAGCGAGGAAGAACTCTATATACATACATATATCTGTAAATATCGTTTACATGACGTTAATTGCATATTGATAGTGTTTGCTCAATTGTTTGCCCTTGTACGTTTCATTTGTGTTTGCTTTGACCGGCCAGAGTTACGTGGCTGCAACTTTGTACCATCCGGTGATCCATCAATCAATCAATCAATCAATCGGGCCATCCATCAATCGCATGTACTGCCCACTTAGAGCTGTCCCCTAATTGTGCTCTAAGCTTGTCTACCCTCCGGATAGCTGCAATTTGTGCGCGACTCATGAATATTTATGCGCGATATAATTAAATATGCTAATTACAACTGATTGTACGCACAATCATTTGAAATTATAATTCTCAGAGAGGCGGGGCGAGGGGAGTTTATTTCGTTGCCGCGAAAAACACTAAGGACAACAGACAATCCAGCAGGATAACACGCACTGCGAAACTGACAATTTAGCATAAATTCAAATGAAATCAACACAAAGCGGAGGGGTTGCGATGGAAAGGATGCTGTGACTTGGCAACTGTTGCCAGTTTAAATTGCTTTGCAGCGTGAAAAAATTAGAAGCATCAGCATGCGAGGGGCATGCGAGGGGAAAGGGAAAGGGTGGAATTAAATAAATTACATTGTTGCTGGCATAAAGTTGACGCTGCCAGCAAAACAATTTGTGCAGCAGCCATCAGGGCCACCCACTCAGCTTAACCCGCTGGCAACTTTGTCGTTTCGGGTTGAAATCCCAGCTGCATATCCCACTTTCTCCTCCTCCTCCGGATGGAGGAAACATGGCTCATTTTTTTGTGCTTCACCTAAGTGAATTTAAGTTTTAATAACTGACTTTGGCCATCAAAGATCGAGGGCTGCAACGGGCGTCCGTCCAGGTTTATCCCCGAGTTAATTGAAAATCCAAAGAGGCAACAACAGCACACTTTGCACAAATATAATATTCAACCTGCTGCCCAGTTTCGCTTTACTTCCACAGAAAATAGGGCCAATAGATAAGGGAAATTAGTTTGCCGGGCTGAAGTTGAAGCTAAAAATAAGCTGGCACTTAAAGTTATTACAAGAAATAACTGAACTCTCAGGGAAAAATTAATTAACTCCGGAATTTCCCTGGAAATAACTTGCATTTCTTCGGGGTATCAACTTTAATATATAATTTTCTATACAAAGCCAGTCCCGCTCAGGAATTCAAATTTCCAAATGCCACCCAACTTAGTCTTAACTTAGATTTGCTTTTGAAATATTCAAATAACCAAAGGACCTGCCATATTAAAGTCTCTTGCTGTGGCCTGTTTGTCCAAACATCAATAAATAATTAAAATATTGCCATATGCACACTCATTACATAAATACTTAATTAACCAGACTGGACAATGCTGTCCCCGACCGGACATAAAGAGCGTCCCCAATGATAGCCGGTCACTTGAACAAATCGCCAGCACGTGGCCAATAAAGGGAATGTGGGTGGGGTCCTGGTCACCGATAAGGCAGGTGGAACTAGGGAGGAGACGCGAGGAGGTGGCACAGCCATAAATATCCATTTGTGGCATTTCCATGGTGACAAAAATGTGTAGAGTCAGTCTAATTTATTATCAACAGCCTTTGTGCAAACAAACCCGGCTAGTTTTTTTGTTTTTAATTCCACAATCTCACAGGACGTGGCAAGGAGCCAGGACCTGGGAACCGGTCACGGCAAGAGCATTTCATTAGTTCAATTAGCTGGACAGGTGCTGGCTGGATGTCAAGTGGCAGCTTTTTAAACGATGATTAGTGGCTTTTCGTTTTCGTTTACAAGACAAATTGTTGTTTACTCAGAGCCACCCCGACAGGATCCCCTGTCGGATGCAAATTTATGTGCTGGAAAGGATTCCCCGCTGTCGGTCATTAACATTGGCAGCTGGGGGAAATCTTGACATGATGTTACTGGTCTACTTTTTGAGCGCTGGCCTTAAGGGAAATTAAAATACTCGTCGTTGCAAAGAGCCAAATAAGTTCAGGCAAACGGCCGAGGTGGGAAAACTAATTAAAGCTAATGGTGTTTACATTATGCAAAGTGTTTGCTTATCAAGTACTAAAAAAAGTCAATTTATATAAAATTATTCAAACAAGAAATTGAATTAACAGCCAGCTATTTATTTGCATAATAAAAAAGCTGTTTAACGTTGGCAAATATTCAAAATCATTTGGAGTTCAATTTAATGAATTGAAATTTAAACAAATACTCAATTTAAATGCAGTCTGTGCAAACATTCGTATTTACTTAATAAAATCATCAAAAGTAAATATTATTCCATGCGTCTCAGCATGTTGCCCATCCTGAAAACCACTTTTCATAGCCACAGGTGGCTAACCAACAATGGGCTAATGTCCAGGACTTGGAGGTGTTGAAGAGTGCAAACAAAAAGGGCCAGCAGACATTGCACCCGTCGACTAACTAACCCAATTATTTGTAAAATGCGAGAGCACAGAAAAAATAAGTGGGAAAACCAAAATGAAAAGATACCGCAGCCCATTGTTTTTTCCCCCACTCCGCCGCAGCAGGTGGAAACTCTAGACCCCTGGAAAATTGCAAGGAAAAACGGCAACCAGAGAAAGGGAAACAGAAATTTCAGCGCGAGAACTTCGCAGCACAGCACGCGTAATGAAAACTTTGTTAGGGGCCGGCAATGGAATATATAGAGAGGAGAGTAAGAAAAAAAAAGGAAGACGTGGGGTGGAAAAACAGCTTTTCCTGGCCAGGGACACCACTCGATGGTGTCGAGTGTTCGGGGTGCTACTGCTGGACACGAAAGTGGCGACAACGGGAAATTAGTTGTGCACGCTCGCAAGTTGCAACGCAAAACCCGGGCATTAGCCGGCTGTCCTAGATGCCCTGCCGCTGGGGGCTGACCACTAAATTGCCGGGATGAAGTCGCCGGTCTGATGTTGATCAAATTAACAGCATGTGGCGACTGGCAAGTGGCTGGCGACCGCTTTAATGCTCTTCCCATGCCCTCACTCTGTCTTTCTCTCTCTTGCTCTATCTTCTCACACATTTTCTGCTCGCGCTTTTTGTAGCATACTTTTCAGCGACCAGCAAATTGCTTAAGCTGTGGCCAAGGAACCAAGAGAAGGACAAGTCAAGTTGCACTGAGAAAAACTGTAATCGGAGAGTAGTTTGCTACAGTTTTGTATTAAATTATGACTATAATGTAACAAAATTTTAAATATCGAAAAATATTGTATAAGAGGTTAAATTATCGATATTATTAAATCAAAATTAATTTTTTTTTTTTCAATTATATTATTCATATATATTAAACAGAAATTCAATTTATTGCAACGTTAAATTATTACGTCAAATAACTTTACTGTATCGATATTTTGTCATTCTTAATAGTAAAAAATTTTTATAGTTATAAGAAATGGCTGAATTCAAACTTGGGAATTTTAGCTACTCTTCCTGAACAAATTTAAGAAATAGATATCTTCTGCTGTCTATAAAATGCATAATATGTTTCTTGTCAACCCTTTAATTAATTACTCATTATAATTAATTAATACCAAGCTTCAACTTTTATTAGACATGCAACTGACAATGCTACTTTATTATTATAATTTTTCACTGTGCAGTGGAGAGGAAGCCTGCCTAATTGTTTGACAGGACAACTTGTAACGCGAAAAGTTTTACTTTACTTCACGTCTGAAATGCGACAGGGCCACAATGACAGGCAACAACAAGTTGCGATTGTCACTTTTGTTGAAACTTTCGTGAAATGTACAAAGTGCGAGGAAATTCTTTCTGCACTTGGTTTACTTTTCTCCTGTTCATTTTTTCGTTTCGAAATGGCTACATTTTGCCAAAGTCATGCTGAAAATAAATTATAAAAATGTCCGCGGAAAATTATGCTTTCCGAGGGGGGAGGAGTGGAAAAGACGAAAGGTAAAGGCGAATTTGATTCCCGCCATTCGTTATAAATGATCGCAATTGAAAGTTCAACCCCATCCGGAGGCTAGTTGAAAAATTGACATTATATTTTGGTCTGTGTTGGCAACAACAGTCAGCGAACGATAAATAAGAGCCAACTTAAGTCGAGTATTTATTTTTCGGGCATCCTTTGATAAATGACTTTGACCTGGCCCCAAAGTGCAACCAAGGAGCAAAGGAACTGGACTGAGGCGAAGGAGAATCAACCGCACATGGGCGTGGCCCAATGACTTTTCTCATTAAGCCTGGCCAAGGCGAACGTGGTCGAGAAAGAAATCAAACTAAAGTTTCGCACAAAATTCTTGGGTCGCCGCCCCGCCCCGGGGGACGAGGAGAACATGTGTAAAGCGTCCGTCGGTTAAAGCTAAACAAACAATTGCCAAATGCAATCGAGTTTGGGTTTTGGCCCCACAAGGGTCTAGCTGGGATAGGGGACCGGGGGTGGCCACTGGGCCAAAGGGGGTGGCGAAATGCCCGTCGAGAACAGTTGCATGTTGGCAAATGGCAGGAAGAAGTTTGCCAACCGCATGCTTCAACTTCAATTTGCTGGAAGGATTGTTTTTGGGGGGGAAGTGGAAGTGAACGGAACTGCTGGGGATCGCTGCTTACAGTTTGACTCGTATTTCATTACTCGAACTGGTATTAAGTGGCAAACTTTTGTATTTAACAACTTTTAGCAGCCCGAGCAGCAAAAATGAAGAAGATGAACAACCCGACCGAAGTTTGCCAGCGGAAAAACCAACAAAAAAAAATAATAAAAAAAAACAATAAGTGTAGAACGAAGAACAAAAAGAAAGTTGCAGTCACTTGACTTAACTGCAATTTCCTCAAAGTACACTTGGACAATTAAGTAGCGTGTATTGGAGAGAAACTCGATTAAGTGCTTATAAAAAGAAAGGAAAAAAATTCTTACTAAACTTCCAATTCAATTTTTTCTTACAAAAATATTTACAACAAATTTCAGAATTTTAAGAATTTGCCATGTTTAGTCACCATCTTGTTCAAGACGGTTTCGATTTTTTTAGTTCCAAAGGCTCAGCTTTTTATTTATTTTTATTTGAGAAAGATTTTTATTTTTTTGTTTATTTTTTATTTCTGTACAGCTAAGAGTTAAGAAACTTAAATAAATAAAACCAAAGACACTCGACCCGCTTGAGCCGCCAAAAGCCAATTGGCAGAGAACATACGACCGAAAAAAAAAGGTGGCAATGAATTCGCTAAAGATTCGCTCGGAATTGGGACAACACTTTGCACTTTGCAAAAGCGCTCGAAAGTTGCATCCTTTGCATTGCCCGAAAAATCTGTCAAATAAAAGTTTGATTGGCACTCAGAAGGAACCTCGCTGTTGCTGTTGCTGTTGCTGTTGCTGACTTTGCCAGTGCATTAATTAGCCAAATGCAGTGAGCTGGAGCAACTTTCGAGCGGCATTACCATGAAATGCATGCAACTTTGTGGCGGCCCCACGCATAAACTTGACTGAAGTGCCGCATAAATTGAGTGTGCAGCACAAGTTGTTGCGTTCGTTCGTTCGTTCGTTCGCTGGCTCATACATGCAACAATGTGGCAATGTATTGTAATTTCCCCTCAGAGCACATTACCATAATTATCCCGCCACAGTTCGAGCGTTCGAGCTGCCCATCAACGAGGATCAGGCACACTCCATCTGGCCGAGGTATGCAAGGTAGCGAAAACTGAAAGTTTTTCATACGTTCAGCGTCAGCAGAGAAAGTCCTTCACGTATTTCCCACTCCCTTTAATACAAACGTAGCTACTAGTTGGCCGCTGGCCAAAAGCAAGGCGGCCGGCTGCTGCTACTGCTGCTGCTGCACTTGGGCTAAATTACATTTTCAATTTGTCAGCTGGCGGGGCGGCACTACTGCCGGCCATTAAATGGCAAATTAAGTTCAGCTTCGGCGTCGCCTTCTCTTATTTTATTTGGCCGGCATTCCGGCATTTTTGTTGCATTGCAATTTTTGCATCCTCCTGCTTCTCCGGTCCGGGGAGAAATGTGTTTTTGATAGGGGTTTCATAGTCAGCGGGATCTTGGCAGATTTTCGGCTCTGGCTATCATCATCGGGCAATATGTTGAATATTTCATGAGGGCCATAAATTCCCACGCCACGAAAGCACCAGGCGAGGAAGTTAAGTCGAGCGCTTACGCGGTCTTCAGTTTTGCCGGCTTTTTATTTTTTAATAACTTTCCATTGTGGCTGTCAGTGGCAGGCAACACAAACAACACGCACGCCAGCCAGGACTCAGGACATGTCAACGGGTCGTTGTTTCTTTTGTTGCTCCTCCTTCAAGCTGCTTTATAATTTATGATGCTTGGCATCGAAGACTCCTTTAGGTAGACATACACACACTGGCACACTCTCTTCCTCCACACATGTCGCCAACTTTTGTATAATTTTTCAAAAAACTGCATGAATATTAACTGCAAGTGGCAGGATATGACGGCAGCATCCTGCCACCGAAAAACCTGCCCCATCTTGGCTTGCCCAAAAAGTTTCAAGTGCCAGCTTGATCCGGATACGGGGATACAGGGGGCCACAGCCACGACCACATCCACATCCACTGCCACGCCCTACTAACTTATGCATACGTGTAGCTTAGTCGCTCTCCGCTTTCCTCCTATTACCTTCTTTTTTCCTACTTTTTGGCCAGGATTTTACATACATATTTGATGCAAATGTGCGCAAATTGTCGTCGCTGTCTATTGGACATTTTGTGGCCACATTCGCCTCGCTCGCATATCAAACAAAAGAGCCCAAAGACACTAAAAACTAAATCGATCAAACTAAGCCGTTTAAGATTGCCAGGAAATACACTTGAGGACAAAAGAAGATTATAAAAGAAGGTTTAAAAGATTTAAAATTGTTTAAAATGCTTGAATTTTGACTTAAATCGAGTTAAGGGGAAGCTCACATGATTAGAAATAATTTTTACACTTTATTTAAAAATTAAAACAAAGTACAAAATAGTTTTGAAGCTGCTTCTAAACTTAAACAAAGAAATAAGAATTTTAATTATATTTTAAATCAATGATTTGGAATCAATTAAATCATAATTCTCCTATTATTTGAACTTTAAATTTGTTGTATTAAATCTAATGAATTATCTAATCCCTAAAGCTATATTCCTACCTTTTAATGAGTATTTTTTCTGCCTGTCCCTCGAGTGGTGGAGTGCAGGTGGCACTTTTGTATGGATCATGGATAATTTGCTTAAGCTCAGCAAGCAGAAAATAACGTTTTGCACACAACCTGGCACGCACAATGCCACATCAGTGTGCCCTTAGAGCTGTCCGCTTTGACTTCTGGCTCCCGGTAACTGTCTCCCCTGTCCTTTGTCGTCCCCAACTGGCTGGCTTATCGCCTGACCAAAAAAGCGAAAGGACAAGGAGTCGGATATAGCTCCTACTCCAGCTCCTGCTCCTGATCCAGCGACTGCGACTGTCAGGCAAGTGACACGGCAGCTGTGCTTTAAACAAAGCTAAGCTCGGGTAAAAACAACATGACTAATAGTTTTGACAGAGCCCGGCAAAACAAAAGCCAGACAGCATGTCAGATAAAAGCCAAAGCGATGGCAAATGACGGGGTCCAGCAGGGCGGGCGGGCAGGCGAAACTGCATGCTAAATGTTGTCAATTAGTTGGTCAGCCAAAAACGAACGACCGAAATGATGATGATGACCACCGAATGACAGGGCAACTACACTCATGACCCTTTGCCAACGGGTTCAAGATACATCTTTGCACAGATGATCAATTCGTTTTAATCAGGGGATTTGTGTGGGAGATGTTTTTGTAGTGGATTTCAGTTTCAGTACATCTGTGACTGGCAGATTTGTAGCTCATTTATAGCTTGCTTAAAGTTTCAAGAGAAATGTGTCAATGACAAACTGAAAATCAATGTCGATGATGAGACTTGAGTATTTATTTATTTCAAGTGAAATTAAAGAATAAAGAAAAGGTTTAAAAATGACAATTAGTTTATTAAGATGGTTCTAAGAAAAAGTTGTAATTTTAACTACAAATCATTTAAAGTTATATATAATTGCAAGCTATATTCTTTTTCTATGTTCATCGTCATAAAATTTCAAGTGTTCTTTAGCACTCTTTTTAAACTTTTTTTAATTGATACTAAACTTGGAAAATCTTTAAGTTTATCCAACATCAAAATCCAGTGAAACATTTGTACCAATTATTCTCCCCCTTGTCTTTTGAAACTTTCCCCCGGTTGGCTGGGGAAAACCACCACTTTGAAGTCTTCGGGCAACTATTTTCAGCATATCAGGAGCAAGAAGTCTACTTTACGACAGCTTCAGGTGAAGGAGCAAATCCTAAGCTGGGTTATGGCATTTCTTTGGGTCGCCTGGCCCCTCTGGTCCCTCTGGCCTCGCAGGGCAGGGCAGCTCAACAGTTTGGCTCAGCTATAAAAACACAAAGTCGCCAGCCAAAGTCTCACTTAAGCTGGTTCTCTCTTTCCCTTCACCGAATCCTCTGATTTGCTCTTCTGTTACACTCGCAGGAACTGAAGTACAGTGGAATGTCCCTATAGCGGCAGGACATGGGTGCATACATATGTCAGCGAGTGGAGTGTAGTCCATAAATTTTTGAAACTGGCAACATTTTCTTTTGAGTGCATTGGGATAAATTAATGTATATATCTAGTTTTGGGTTATTAAACAAAAATTAATGATTAATAATAATGAATAAATAAATATAGGATCTATAGGAGAGTTTGAAATACCCGGTGCAGGACTCACTTTGAATTAAGTTCCGTAAAGTAACAAGTACGCCACTGTAGTTCAAAACCATGGTTTGAAACTCGACTAAGCGCGAGCAAGAAAGAGATAGAAAGTTGAAAGATTTTTTTAATAACAATAAAATACATTTTTTTGTGCTGATCTACGAAAAACCACTGAATACCTAACACTATTTTCTGACCAACTATGTTACGCATGCGTAGAGTCAAAAAAGCTGTTTAAAAATATAAAATATTTTAACTTATACCTAAAATATCTTGCTTATATCTAAAAACTTATAAAGATAAAATATAAAAGACCGTTGCTTGATTAGGCCTTCTTTTCGGTGTAAGTTTCGTGTAGTTGACGCTTTTTGCCGCTCATTTGGCTTTAGCTCTGGCCTGGCCTTTTGCCCTCCTCCTCGAAGAGGTTGAGTGGGTGGCTGGGGGACTTTGGTTGGGCTGAGCACTGAGTGCATGTGTTATGATGGGTGCACCAGACCGCAGCCCGGCCCCCTCTGCTTTTCGCCTGCGGATATGCAACAATGTTGTCAAGTTTCCTGCTCCACTAAGGGGGCGGCCGCCGAGCCAACGCAACGGAGGAGCTCTCAGTTGGCATTATGTCCACCGGGCGTGACTAACATGCACATGCTCAACTGTGCTGGAAAACGCTTTATCCAGCTCACATCTCACCTAAAAGCCCCCACCCCCCACCGAAAAAAAAAGTTGAAAAGATTGTGTGTTTGTTTTTTGCCGGTGACCAACTTGAATTTTGATCTTTTTTCTTGTCTTTTTCTTCTATGAACAAAAGCAGCAGCAACAGCAACAACATGGCCAAGGACCTAAGCACTCTGGGCTGGGATTATCTGATGTTTGTGCTGTTTATAGCCATCACAGTCCTGGGACCGCTATGGACACGCATTTTTGGCAAGAAAAAGGAGCGCAGCAAGGCCGATTATGTTTTTGCCACCGGCGGTGTTTCGATCGTGGCCGTGATGATATCCATAGCCCGAGGCACTCTTGGAGTGCGATCTGTGTTGGGTGAGTTTATAAACTTTAAACTAAAGAAAGCTTAGAGAAAATTTTAAAATATTTAAAAAAAATTCTATAATTTATTTATTTATACCCTAATATATAATACTCCCCTTACAGGCTATCCCAGTGAATTGTATTATCGCGGCTCCGCCATGTGGGAGATCATCTATGGCATGATGAGCGCCTATCCCATAGTCTGCTTCATGTTTGTCCCTGTTTACTTTAACCTGGGCATCACCTCTGTCTATCAGTACATCGATCTAAGGTGAGTCACCAAGTCCAAGGTTCCCACAAAAGGACGATGGGAAAGTCACTCCCTCGAGCGCCACATCGTTTAATTAGCACGAAAGCGAAGCAAGACGGCGGCAAACAGGAAAATTGTTATTTAAACATTCATTTTAATTTCGCCAAATGCGTCGTGTTGTGTCTCCTCTCGCTTATCGCCGAAGCGCACACAATTTTATTCTTCATTAAGAAGGCCAAATGAAACTAAACAGGGACGCTCCAAGAGACGCTCAGGTCTGTTTCTGTTTTTATACGCGGTAATTAGGGTATATTGTGCACAAAGAAATGCATTAAGGATGCTTAAAGTTGCGAGAAAATGCAGGATAATTAGTAGGAGTTTATTTTTTTAAGGAATAAGTACTCATTTCTACCTTTTAAATGTACAACCAATTAATTTTTAGGGTATTTATAAACATTATTTAAAGCAGACTAAGGTTTCACTTTAAATAATAATCAAAACTTCTCAAAAGTTAAGTACCAGGTACTTAAAGTTCGTCTACCTCATCCCCAAAGATATCCCACTTGTTGTCCTTTACCTTCTGCTGCTGCTCCTGGCACAAGTTTGCTGCGTTGCTAAATAAATTTGAATTACATTTTACAAAAAAAGAACGAACAACAAAAGCAGCAACAACGAGCCTCTAACAAATGGCCAAACAAAAGCCAAGCCGGCAGAGCAAATAATCTATAGATTTGTCCTTGCCCTGCCCGAGGATTCCAAGTTGAGCCTGGACTCGGATTCAGTTTCGGACTTGGTCCCGGATGCTATCGCCGCCCCAGTTGTCGTCAGTTTGTCTGTGCCAGCTCTTGGACGGCTCCTCCGTTGCCCTTTCCCATTTCCATTTCCATCTGTCGCAAGTTGTCGCCTCGTGGGCCTAATTGTTTTTTAAGTTCGAAATTAGTTAACAAATTTGTTATCAAATGTTTTGCAGTTTCGACAACAGAATTCAATTAATTGCAAAAACTGACAAGACAAACAAGCGAGGCATGGCGAGGCGAGGCGAGGCGAGGCGTGGGTGGTCATGGCGGACAGAGCATAATTTGATTGGAATTTAATTGGCATGTGCCGCACATTGACAGAATTTTCGGAGGGGGAAAACCAGAACCGAACGAAACTTAGTGAAGTGAAAGCTGTGCAGAATTGACAAATTATTTAAATGTTTGCCCGAAAGGTAATTTGTAAATTAGCATAAACAGAAACTGAAATGCAAGAGGAACTACTTGCTGAGAATCTAAAGCGAAATTAATTATAAAATCAATGATTTAGTTTGTATTTATTTTGGGGTTGGAGATAGTCAGGCAGTAATAAGGATTTACTAAAATTTACAATAATTATTTATTGTCTAAAAATTAATAATAAGTAAGAGCTACGAAACTTTATCGAAACTTTATCTCTATTCGGTTTTTTTATTATTAAATTCTCGCTACAATTGCAAGAATTGTCGTTTGTTCTCTGTTACGCTCTCTTTCTCTTCTTTCCTTTAATTGCAATGTACAAGCAGTAGCGAACGAGAGAGTTAGTTTTGACTGCATTGTAAGAGAGCTTCGTATTGTCTGTGACTTATTCCTTTCTGTCTTTCTATCTCTTGCCAAGTACAAGCAATCGCGAACGAGAGAGTATATTTAAAGCTGCTCTTTGAAAGAGAGGGTTGAATAGAATTAAATAAAATGACAAGATAATCGCAAGATTCACTGTTTTAAGCTATTTTTTTATAGTCTTAATAGCGGAATCGAGTATATTATAATCGTTAAGGCAAATGTACGACCTCTGACATATTGTTTGGTTTCAAGTTAAAATAACTTTTATAAAAAAGCAAAGCGTTTCATATTCAATAATAAAAAAATGTATATAAACTCAGATGAAACTTCATTTTGTACACAACAGAAAAAACAAGACCAAAATTTTCAATAAATCCAGCTGAGTATCAAGGTAATTAATTTGTCTATGATCAAAATGATGAAGTAATTCCCTCAAAAGCAATTAAATTTTGTATGGCTTCAAAAGTCCAGTTAAATTAATGACCAAATCAATGACTGATAAAGTTAGTTCCCCAAAGCACACCATTTTATAAATGTTCGCTTTATTCGGCTTGGCCGCAGCAACACTCAAACTAATTGAAGAGCCAACGAGACGAGTAACTGCCATCAATCTTAGTCAATTGGCTTGGCCCCAAAGCGAAGAAATAAAAAAAGGCAGGCAGGCGGCATGAGGAAAAGCCAGAAGGAAAGGGAAAGGGTTGACAGGGGAGAGAAGACGCGGCGCAACATGGCCAAATGTTGCCCCAAGAAGAAAGTTGGTTGCCTCATTGTCGCTTGTCATCGCAACTGGCGCCCCGCGACATGTTTATGCATACAACTTCATCAAAATAGGCTCAGCCGATCCCTTGGACGAGGCAAATGGATATGGAAATGGGGTCTAGGGCACACGCAGAGGCCGATAAGTGAATATGCTACAAATTGGCAAAAGCCACTTGGCCAAACGCACACACAGGCCAGGACGAGTGTGTGTAGGAAAAAAATTTGAGGAAAAGACAAAAGCCTTGACGTTGGCAACACGATGACAATACAAAACAAAAAATACAAGAAAAAGCAGCTTGGGTTGAGAGTTTGGAATAGGAAATACCGAGGAATTAGTTTGTTTAGATTTAAATAAAAAGAAGGCGGAGCCAAAATCTAGAACTTATACCAATTTTTACCAATTTGTTTTAGGGAAAGCTTAAATAAACTTTTTAAAATAAAATTATAGAAAACTAATTCACAAAAATCAAGATACGACATTTCATAAATATGTATATTTCAGTTTTCACTAAGAAACCGTATTAAAGTTTATTTTTCTAACTAACTAATTTCAAGATTTCGTTAGGATTTAAAAAAATTCTTTGCTAAATTCAGAGATTATAAATTGGCTATTACTTTACCCAATTTTCCTATACACCCCCTAATATCTACGATTATAGGATATATAAGAAAAAGCGTCAAGGAAAAAGGAAGGCAACAACAAAGCAGCCACTCGGTTTGGGGCTGTTGACAAATTGTATGACAATTCGTTTGTGCCATAATGTTTATAAATAGCGCGTGTTGTTGCCTGTCACTGGCATCAGGCATCAAGCAGCAAGCTTGAATCCGAATCCCCCCAAAAACTTGCGAAACAAAAAACCCAAGACAAGCACACACGCACACTCACCAAGTCATGGATTCTCTCACTTGTCAGTCGCCTGTCGCAAGTGATGTCTGCCACTCAAATCGAAGGAGGAGCAGGAGCAGGAGCAGTAGCTGGAGGTCGAGGTGAAGACATGGGAGGGGCATGACCCTTGACTCGCTGCCAACTCAAGTGTTAGCCAGCTTCACACAGAGATTTGCTATCTGGCCGCCATCGAGTTCAATGGTCAAGCAAACTTTGGCTTTGTTCGCTCCAGATAATTCATCTCTCAGTCTCTCCGCCTGTCCCTGTCTCCCGGTGATTGCGGGGTGGCAATTACATGTAAATAAATTGATATCCAGAGCTGGAGTAGAGATCAATGCGAACAGTTGTTAGCACTTAGCAAATGGAAAAACTGCATTTCGGCTTCCTTTTGGTTTATTTACGAGTACAAGGGGACACAAAGTGCTCGCTTCAAATGAATACCAAAAAAAAGAGAAAGAGAAGTGGAAGCGGAAACGGAAACCTGGCAAAAACAGCCCCAGGCAGCGAAGGGTTGGGAGGTCGGGGCTTTTTTTGAGGACAACATGCATACGCATAAATAAAGACGTTTTCGGCGCTACAAAGTGAGAGCGTGATTTGCAATTCAAAGACAACAAAGTTGTTTGGGAGTAACGCACAACACACACACACCATGTGTGTGGTGAAAAAAGCATAAAAAAAGGTATATTGGGACTAAACGAAAGGTGTTTGCAAACAACATTGTTTTGGGAATTCTATGGTTTAAATTGAAGATGTAAGGTAAAGGGTTTCTTGTATATAAACTCAGGAAAAGAAAAGATTTTCTAGACTCTAAATGTTGTCTAAAATATATTTTACAAAATACAAAACAGAACTTATACAAATTTAACAGCAAAGTTAAGTTTAAACCCCTAAAAATATAAATAAATATAATTTAAACTTGCTCTGCATGTATAAAATATAACAAAAGCAAACCATAAATATTTAAAATATATGAATAAAGCCAAGCTTAATTTTTCAATAATTAAAGACACCATTTAATGGACTTTCCCCCAATAAATTCAATTGTATTTTCCTTTATTTTCAACTTCACCTTTTTTAAATATTTAAAATATAAGAAATATAACCATTAAAACCATTATTTAATGCACTTTCCCAGCAATAAATTGAATTTTATAGATTGTGTAGCATCTACTTCTAGGAATTCTTGATTTTTCCAATGCATTTGTGCAATTTTTAATGGTAATTTTAATTAAAACAACTCAATTCTTGCTTCAATAATTTATACAACTGGTATTTCATATGCATTATTCAAAGTAATTAAAATTTTAAGGAAATTCGATTAGTATTCTCTCTTGCTATTCAAATTTCCAGTATTTTTGGGGTAACTACCATTCGTTTACATCTTTTCTTTTCGATTCCTTCACTTGTTTATCTTCTTTTTTTATATTTGTGGGCGGCTTTTAACGCACTCAGAAGCACCGACTTTATATGGCTGATTATGTTTATTTATGCATGACATTTAATGCAATCAAATGTGTCACCCTTCTCACCTGAGCCTCACCTTTGGCTTAGATTGCCTTTGATTGTAAAATTAACTCGACCCGCCCAGGGGACAAGGAGCAGCAAGTGATGTGAGTGGGTTGAGGATGAGGATGAGGCTGGCTAAACGGCGATTATCTGGCCATTGTACAAAACCACTCGTCATATTAAATTTGCCATTAATTTATGCCTTTGTCGCCTTCTGGCCTTCTGGCCGAAAACTGGCTCAGTGGCTTGCCATGATAAATGATGGGTCCGAGTTGCACACCAAACTCAATTTCGGAGGGCGAGCCTCCTCCTGCAGGAGCTGGTGTTCAATTAATGGCTGGGTGAGCAGCTCCCACGCGCCTGCTGATGATGACCTGCTCCCTGGGCCCATTTGCACACCCTCCACTGGTCATTGGCATTGTGTCCTGGGTGGGGAGAGTTGGGAGCTGAAAGCTAAGAGCTGCGAGCTGCGAGCTGCGAGTGTCCTTGCTGGTAATTGCTTGCCCGCTGGCTTGGCTGCAGCAATTATTGCATACTTTGCGGCACTTACATTTCATTTAAAGTTATTAAGGCGACAATCGCATCGCAGGACGTCTTTAATCAACTCAACCGAGTCAGAGAAGACAAGAGAGACAGAGAGAGAGAAAGAGAGAGAGAGAGAGGCTCAGTTAAATCAATTAAACTAAAACAAAAGCCAGGACCAGGACAACGTTTAATCAACTGGACGATGGTGACAGCCTCAGGTCATTACTCACACACAGTCTGAGCAGAAGGATCGAGCAGATGAAATGACAGGCAGACACAACGACAGGCAGACAGACAGACAGTCAGAGAGAGAGGCAAATCCTAAGCCAGGACCCGGCCTAGCACTCGTTGTGATGAACACAATGTTAACAGGCTAAATGAGAAACAAATGCCACAATCAGACAACGTAGAAAAACACTCGCTCAAGGAGCGGCTGGACGAGGGACTTGAGGGGCTTGAGAGAGGCGGTCCGAAAACAATAAATCCCATAAATCATATTAAATTGACATATCAGGCTAAAATTGACCGCAAGCAGCAATATGCTACATGCGTATGCCGGTACGTGTGAGTGTTAGTGTCTGTGCTTGTTGGGATATTGTATCCTACAATAATATTTCTTTATCAATTTCCACAACAAGCTCAGCCGTAGGAAAAACAAGAAAAAGCAAAGACACGAAACACCAACTGGATGGGAGACAATGGTTAGGCGAATGCCTAAATAAATGTTTGACCAACCGAGCGAGCAAGCCGGACCAGAAAACCAAAACTGAAACCGAAACCGAAACCCCGCCCAGTGCCACGCCCATTCAATCAACACATATGTATAAGAGCGACTGTCATACATGTCGTTGTCCTTGGCCAAATTGGCCAGGCTTTTATGCGGCAGCTTCCCTCAGCCCTGTCTCTGCCCCTGGCGGATTTTCAGATTGTTTTCCTTCGGCCCGCACACGACTTCTCTGTGTGTGTGTGCCGCAATTAAAATGTGTATCAAGCATACGACGCGTTGTCATGTAAACCGCTTAAAAGCCCCGGCCAACAATGTAAAGTCGAACGGGTAAATATGTTAAGCTTGCTTAATGCATCGCACAGCATCGGCATCGGCATCGGGGTGCCCGCCTCCTCGGCCAGTTGTCAATTGATGTTTGCTTATTGGAAAAGTGCATCATCATTAATTAATACTCATCAGAGGACAAGGGCAAGGGCAAGGGCAGGGGTTCCCTCACACATCCTGCGGTGGCAGTTAAATAATAACCCGAAGAACATTAAGGCGATTAAAGATAAAATGTACTGCATCTCTCATACTATTCAAACAAAGGTAGAGAGAGGCAGGAGCAGGAGCAGGTCATTCATCTAAATATGCATTTAATCCACAAGCCGAACACCTGCGTCTCCAATCGCTCATGTCCTGTGCCCCAGTCCCAGGCGCTCGGCCAAGCACAGGGCCCGGCCCGTTGACAGCCCAACACGGCTCAGATTAATATTGGCCAAGGGCAATTAATCATTTAGTGGGCTGCACAGAGACACCGAATGACAAACAGACATGGGCAGGAGGAGAGAGGGTTAGGAGTTGGAGCTGGTTGATGCGGGGAAAGTGGATTATGCAGTCAGCTTAGATGTTCAACAAGAAATTACTTGTGATTACAAGCCACAGTACGTCTCGCAGCTGTAAGGCTTTCATTCGATTTGAGCAGGATATGCAATCAATACGTTTATTGAGATCTATAGCCTTGCTAAAACCTGAATATATGTCGAGAAAGGAAATCGGTATAAGTAAAAGAAGAGTATTATTAAAAGATATATAAAAGCTTAAGGTTTAAATTATTGTTTCTGTGTTTTATAGAGATAAATATCAATACTATACATTAGTTGAAGGACAAACTACTTCATAAAACTCATCCCATTTAATAGTTTCGTAACGGACTGTTAACTCCGGCCGCTTTAAGCTCAGGATGCCAATCAAAGGATTACGAACGTAAAGCAGTTTATTTATTAAAGCCCTTAGTCGGCGAATGCGTGTGCTCAGGCACTTGAGACATTCGCCCCCATTCGGCCACATAACGCATACTAAACGATCATTAGGCGAGCGAGCGGGGCCCACCCAATCTTGTCGCACATTTCGCATCAAATTAACACACAAATTTTTACAACCCGAGCCCATAAAAAGCGCCCCGGCTCAACTATAAAAACAATCAAAACGAGTTACGGACCCGCCAATTTTCTTAGGTTTTTCCTCGCCCATGTCGTAAATTTAACCCGCCCCGCGGCTCCCGATTCCACATAACTTCTTTACAGCGGGTAGTAAATAATAAAAAGGGGGGTAGTCGCTCTAGAAAAAAAGTCAAATAAAACAAAAACAAAAGCAAAAGGGACCACGGGCACAAACATTAAAAGTTTAACAAAAATAAATAAATGGCTAGAGTGCAAGAGGGCACCTCTTAATTAAAGCCTGCACTCACCTGCTCCTGTTTTCCTTCGTTTCCTTCGTCCCTTTCCAGGTTCAAGAGCCGCACCGTGAGATGCCTGGCCTCGGCAACGTACATTGTTCGGCAGATCTGCAACCTGGGCATCACCGTTTACACGCCCAGCGTGGCCCTGTCAACGGTGATTGGCATACCCTACTGGGCCTCCATCACGGGCATGGCCATCATTTGCATATTCTTCACCATTTTGGTATGTTCGGGAATGTCAACGATTTAACGATGAAAATATTTAAATTTCTCTCTCATTTGAACTCATTAGGGCGGCCTGAAGGCAGCCATCAATGCGGATGTCATCCAGACGCTGACCATCCTCGTTGTCACCGTGGCCGTTTGCATCCAGGGCACCATTTCGACCGGCGGCGTAAAGAAGGTCTACCAGCTAAATCGGGACAATGGTAAGCCATCAGTGGTTGTGGGATGTGGGGATGTGCTTCGATTGATCATGGCAGCTTATTAGCCAGCTGCCACGGGGATGTGTGCCACGGGGAGGAGCGTGTGTGTAGTGTGCTGACGAATGATGACTATTAAAATGGCATCCATTGTGGGTGGCCGCCGTGGCTCCTCCTCCTCTGTTTCCGCCCCGGCTCATTATGCACATAAATGATGATGATAAAAGTGGCATAAAACAGCGGCATCCTCCCAATCCAACACAGGGGGGACGCGACGGAAATGGCAGCCTCGCATGACGACAGTAATAAATGTGTGACGGCGGAGCGTTTGTCACTCGAGTTTGAGTTGTTGGCTGTCATTGTGCCGGCAATCGTCGGGCTCCTGGGAATGCCTCCACCTGCCTCCCAGCACCCGTAATCTTTTCGTAGCCATGCACTTGCACTAAAGACACCGCCATCTGGCATCCCTTCTATTCCCAGGTCGTCTCAACTTCTGGAATTTTACGGGCGACATGACCGTCAGAGTGGATACCACCTCGGCCTGGCTGGGACAGCTGTTTATGTCCCTCTCCCAGATCGGCTGCCAGCAGAACTTTATGCAGCGCTATGTCAGTCTCAAGTCGCTGAAGCAAGTGCGTCGGTAAGTGCTGTGCCTTGGAAGTAAATAAAATTATAATCAAGGAAAATAGACCGGAAATTAGAAAAAATGCAGATTACCAAAGCAAAGTGCTCAAAGCCAGACAACTTTCACAGGGATGGGTTCATGTCATAAAGTCTTAGGGGAGTAATTATAGTTTTAATTTGTAATTTTTACAAGTTGACACTTGTTGAAGAAGACGTAATGACACATTCCCTTTAAAGACTTTGAAGGAAAGCCTGTATTTTATTTATCAAATGACTCACCTTGACTAAGATTTAGGAGTCAGAAACTACAATCCGTTTTATTTTTTAAAATGTAAATCCTTTTTAATCCTTTTCAGAGTGATGCTGACGAATGTCCCTGTGGTGTTCTTTTTCTTCTCACTCTCCTGGATCTCCGGCATGGTCATCTACTCCACGTACGTCAACTGTGATCCCTATGCCGAGGGCTACATTAAGAAAACTGATGAGATTCTTCCCTTCTTTGTGGAAGATCAGCTTGGCTTTTTGCCTGGATTTGTGGGCATCTTCATGGCCACCTTGTTTAATGGAGCCTTGTGGTAAGAAAAGCTATATTTCCTTTTTGGAAGAAACACCAAATCAACCTTGGCTCTCCTTTAGCATGATGGTGTCCAATCTGAACTCTCTGGCAACTGTTGTGTGGGAGGACTTCATATCGCAGTTCCCCAAATTCAAGGGACTCACTGACAAGCAGCAGCTTAGGATCCTCAAGGTGATCACCGTGATCTGTGGACTGATTATCATGTGCGTGGCCTTTGGCGTGGGTTTGCTAGCGGGTGTCATTGAATCCTCGCTGCTGGTGTTCTCTGCGACATCGGGTCCTCTGCTAGGCTGCTTCATTCTGGCCATGATGGTGCCAATTGCCAATTGGAAGGGTACATCTGCCGGCATGGTCACCGCCTGCGCCTTTGTGCTGTGGATCATTGGCGGCGGCATGACCGTTGAGAAGTCGAATCCCATGCTACCCACTACAACAGAGGTTGGTTTTTAGTGGGTTTTAAAGAGAGAATTTTATAATAATGGATTCGTTTTGTATTTTCTTGCAGGGATGCTCCAATCACAGCTTCTCGCAGTCCATTGCCAAGCCCATTATTGAGCCCGGACAAATGCCCTGGCTGCTAACCCACACACCAATCGATGGCTATAACCAGAGCTTTGTGGCCACACCGCCCACCATAGCACCTGAGAGGTAAATAGGTTACACATTCTACAATTAGAAGCGTTGATTGTAAAGTTTTCTTACCTAGATCCGGCCTGGAGAGCTTCTATTCGATCAGCTTCATGTACTACAGCTTGATCGGCACCGCCCTCACCGTGATCATTGGCACTGTGATCAGTCTGCTCACCCAACATCCCGATGACGCCTACGACGGCAAGCTGCTGCATCCCCTAATCTTCCGTCTGTGCGAGCGCTTCTCCGGACGAAAGCCGTACTATGTCAAGCACGAAGAGGAGTCCGGCCTGAACGGACGCAGCAGCAGCGACTCCTCGGCCACGACGACGACCTGCAAGGAGGAGAAGGTCAATCATGGCTACGAGTCCTCGCCGGAGGAGAAGGAGAAGAACAATCCCATTGCAGTGGTGTTCACCACATCCGAGGGAACGCCCGCCGCAGCGAACCAGCAGTCCATCTGCGACAGCAGTCGGATACAGCTGGACATTGTGCCGGGGGAGGGCGAGACGGGCGTGTATCGCCAGCTAGCCGGGAGATCTGCGCTCTGAGGGCTTACCTCTGACGGTTGGCCCCGCCCTTAGTCCGTAGTTCGTAAGCTAAGCCTTAGACTAGACAAATTAGTTAGCCAAGTGTTTCAAGTCTATAAAGATGCTGTGATTTTCGTGCGCGACTGTTGTTGAGCAATGTTCGCGCATTTGTAGCAACTCGTTCGCATGTACTTACCGCGTGCAATAAATGAAGACAAATAAAACGTATTTTTATACAAAAAAACACAAGAAAAACTGCGTATTGCGTTGCCATTTTACACTTTTCGCGCGCGCGTTTACACGTAAACTTGGCCAGTGCTGCCCATCCGTCCAGTTATCGATAGCCACCGATGAGGAAAGTGATGGGCAGGGCTACAGGTGTGCAGCGTGAGTCATGAAAATGGAATGTTTTCAAAATATTTAATTAAAACATATAAAGCCCTAACAAGTTTATAAACCATTTTAAATTATAAAGAATGTTCAGAAAATTATTTTTATAACCTAAATGTTATGAGATAAGCAACAGATGTATAGATATTCTTGTATACCAATTAATTCCAAGAAATTTGATTATTAAATAAATGCTTTTCCAGAAATTGGTTTTTATTTTGCTTACTTGTTTAAATAAAAAGTTTATTTGAAGTTTTGTTTTAGTAATTTTTGCATTTTATAATTTTTGAACGTGCGATAGTTGCTTGTGCTCGTGCCTGCTCCCAGCTGGTCTCTTGTTTCTCCCATCCCTATTATGTGGGGATTTTATTGTTTAGCGGCGCTGCGTCCACGACAATGCACAAATAAAACGCAAAAAGCTTGGGGCACAGCAAATCAAAGGTGAACCATGGCCACGCTAGTCAAGCCCAAGAAGGAGGTGAGTTCATGGCCAGCACCAATCCGCCCCAGAAACTTATCCAATCCCTCGTAGAAGACCAAGAAAGCTCGGGGAGGCGCACGGCAGGCCCAAAAAGAGGAAGACGAAACGGCAGAGTTATCAACAAGTGAAGAACAAAGGCCTGCGGAAAATGTGTCGCTGCTGGAGGAATTCGAGCGGGTGGCTGCTCTGGCCAGTGGCCAGCCCATTATCAGCCACGATTGCTGCATCTCGAGCGATGTGCAAGAATTGCCACAGGAACCGGAAACCGAACGAGAGCCAGAACCAGAACCAGAGCCACAACCGGAAGGGGAAATGGAAACCCAAAACCCAGAGGAAACCGAGCCCAGTGCTCCGACAGCCCCGCCCTCGACGAGCGTCCGCATTGTTCAGTACCCCAACCTGCAGCCCATGCACCTTTCTAATGCGCAGGTGGAGGAGCACAGCTCCAAGATTGTCTACCGCCAGGCGGAGTCGTCACCCACTGGCTTCGCTTTGGCCAGGAGCCACATAAAACCACTGAGTGCCGAGCAATTGAAGCAAATCTACGATTGTCCGGACCTCGAGTTGGCCAAACAGTTTGAGCTGGAGTTCCTCATGAACTCGCTGCTAGAGTCTAGCGAAACGGATCCGCTGTACGCTGCCCTTCTGGAGTACTATGAACTGCAGGGCAAGCTCACCTCAAATCTCCATGACGTGGAGAAGCTGCGCAAGTCCTGCCCAGAGACCCAGAAACAAATCTGGGTGCGAGAGCCGGTGACACGTACGTTTTCGGGAACCTGCGGCGATAGCAATGTGGTGCACGAGAGCGTCACCTACGAGTGAGTCATATAGACATAGGAATTGCACGTAGAATTAATGTAAACAATAGGTTTTCTTCGTTGTTTCCACTCGTAAAAGTCGACGAATCGATAATATTAATATTTTTATATACAAATCTACATTTTATCGTAAAAATATCATCGGAAAAAGAGGCGATAACTGAAATCCATTGAATATTTTTTGATGATTTCGATATTGTAACTTTCAATGCTATATTTTTTGATATTTATTTTGATTTCTACACATCGATATTGTAACTTCAATGCTATATTTTCTTACATTTCGATTTCTTTAAGAGATTTAAATTTCCACTCGTAATTCTCATATTAAACTCTACTCTCAGTATCATCAAGGTGAATCCCATCAAGTTGGAAGTGGCCCAGACAGCTCTGACAAGCCTCTATGATCTGGTCTGCCATACATACACAAACAACCTGATCACAGCCAAGATAACCAAAGTCAAAGTGGATCAGATCATCAACGACTTGCTAACCTATTCCCATGCAGACGACCAGGCGGGGATATCACTAAATAAGGTTCAATCCGGTCCAGCTATGGAGTGCGTTTCTCAGCTAAGGCGAGCCATCTCCATACTCTTCAGCTTCGTCCGGCGTCGCAGTCCCAATGCGGTTTGTCTATTGCTTATTTTTCTTTCCTAAAAATATCTACTCACTCTTCTTTTTTTTAGAACTTCGACAAGGATCTTAAGGAATGGCTGCGCAAGTTGATTGCCTTGCAACTCTTGTTGGCCACCCGGGAGGACCATTGGTTCCTGCTCTTCAACATCCTGCGATGTCCGAATGGGGTTGGTTCATGGGCTGCACAGTTTCTGCAACTGCCAGGCATGCAAACCAAAGGTCGCAGTAGCCAAAACAATGAGCTGCCTTTGGAACTTAACTCTCCCGAACTAAACCATTGCATGGCCGTGCTGCAGATCCTCCTTATGCCCGTCAAGAAGCGGAACGAGTATCTTAAAAGTCAGTCCCAGGCTCACTCTGATCTGACAGAGTCAACGGGGGCCACGGAGCGATGGATAGTGGTGGATTCAGATGGCGAAGACTCGCACACTCCGACCGGCGAGTGCATTGGACTGAAGGAGAGTGATCTGATTGCCCTGCTAAACCAGTTGCCTTTTGAGAAGATCTTTACGTCAGCCCTGCGCATAGAGAAGTTCCTGGAGGACTATATACTCGAGCCGGATATGATCACAGCCCAGAGAATGCTCTCCGTGGTGGTGTTCTTTTCCCAACTGGTCAGAACACTGGGCGAGGGGCTGTTGACCTACAACAACGAGAGATACAAGCAACTGGCCAAGCGCCTTGGGCGCTTGGTGCGTCATACTTTGCAATATGTCTTTGATTATCACGAGTTGTTCAAGTAAGTGCAGTTAGATATCTTTATATATAAACTAAAGCATTAATATTTGACAGAAATAACAACCTGCACAAGTCCCCGGAGCTGTATGAGCGCATCCAGGTGGAGCTGCAGGCCTTGCTCATCCGTGCTTGCGGATACATTTATCGCACGCGAAATCTAGGCACCTGGCAGTACTTCTCAACTCTGCCCTTCGGCACCCTGGATGCCGAAGTGGTCTGGCATCTGTTTTACTACCTGAACGTGGGCTTTCCCACAGACTTGACCAATGATCTGGTTAGCAATGCGGAGGCTGCCTTTCAGGCCAACGACTTTTGGAGCAAATTAGATCTGGCCAACGCAGATGTGGCTCCCGAGGATATGTACTACCTTCTGCAGACATTTTTCGAGATGGCCAACGATCGGAATCGCTCCAAGGATGGAGCCCTCGTCAAGGCCATCTGTCTGCACATCTTCCACATTGGTTATATCCATCGATCTACCAGGGAGATCTGCTACAAGACGGCACGCGATATGCTGGCCAACCTGATGGATGAGGATCTGTTTGGATGCCTGCTTGTGCAGCTCAAGATGCGCTTCGGGGAAGTCGACCAGGCGGCGTATCTCTTCAAGGCTTTGCCGCTGGAGAACTGGCACCCGAGCATGGACAGCTTCGAGGTGCTGTCCAACTGGCTGCTCCACTTTGATTACCAATCCTCGGAGAGCCACTTGGCCCGCCTGATAATCGGTCACCTGAACTGGGGCCTGGATAGCGAGGGACGACTCTTTCTGCCCCACAACATCCATGTCCGAATGGCCCATTTGGTGAATGAGGCCCTCAACAAGTACGCTCCCGAGATCATTGGGGCTTCCGGAATTTCGGAGAGTGTGCGTCAGGTTTCCTCGCTCATCGACTCGACTCAGTCGAGCAGAGAGCAGTTTACCAATTGGTGCTGGCGCATGATCTCCCTGCTGCGACTGCATCTCATGGATCAGGGCGTGGAGTCGGTGAAACGCACCCTCCAGCATCCCACAGAGCCGCTGCTCTTTATACCCGAAATGGAGCGCCTGGAAATGGTCTTCCAGGGCGTCAACGAGAACCGCCCGCTGGCCCTTTATGTGGGCATGCTGGTCAGCCTGCATGGTCACTCGATTCCGCTTATCTGCCAGCATGGATTCAATCTGCTGCAGCAACTGCTGCTGGATCACCGGCATGCGGCCACCATTCGGTGTCTGGAGCTGATTGTGCCGCTGTTCCTGGAGACACCAGAAACGCTGGCAACTTGCGAGAGGTTTGTTAACTGCATTATCTTTCTCTACGATTTAATTATGATTTATTTTCATAGTTTCCAGAGACTTTTAATAACTTTGCTCAATGCGGACAGAACTTACCTAAAGTTGGCCAAGGACATGGTCTATGCCAACTCAATTGGACCCATTCTGGAGTTGCTGGACAATATGCTGCATCACCAGATTGTGTCTTATACCAGGTAAGTTAAGAATATAAACTATTCTTTAATATAAACCATTGTTAATCTTATCAATTTGTTAGCTATGGACTGTGCTCACCGCTTAACCTGCTTAATATCTGGCTGAACTGCTTCACCACGCTGCCAGGCTGGTCACAAAACTCGAATCTGCTGTATCTTCTTGATAGGATGCTGCGTATATCCTACCAATTCCCCGATTGCCGTGTGCAGGCTGTGGAGTTCTTTTACAACTTTTACAAAGTAAGTCTTAAACTAAGTGATAAAATTCGAAATTTAATCTGTAACTCTCCCCGCAGGACTGCACGGACTGGAAGTCAGCCCCCAAGGGATCTGCCTTAAAGGCCTTTTTCGGCGGCCAGTCGCCCTCGCGCATTCCCCTCATCTCGCCGCAGAATTGCTGGCTGAATCTCGTGCTCCTCGACATTGAATTCCGTCTGGTGGACAGCCGCATCTGGCCGGAGCTGCTGCGGCAAGTTTCCGCTCAGCCTTTGGAGGCAGCGCTCAAGAAAACCATTTCGCTGACCAAGGCTACCTCATTTCCCGCTAGTCAGCTGGTGATTTTTAAGTACGCCCAGCTGCTGGCCAGCATGGACAGCACACACGCCCTGTTTCCCATCGTGTGCCAGAAGTTCTTCGAGCTGTATCTGTGGCGAGTGCCCACAGAAAACGAATCGCTGAACTTTAGTCACAACTTTGGAGTTGCCGACAAGTTCTACGAACACAATGTGCCTTTGATGAAGAGTATCAAGTCGCAGCTGAAGTCTGCCGAGACGTACTACTCGGCGTTGGCCACCAAGAGTGCCAGCGATGATGCCATGGCCCACTTCTACCGCAGCTGCTGCAAGCTGATGCAGAGCTGCGGACTGTGGCTGGAGGACACCCAGATCAATAGGCTTACCAGCGATGCCGAGGCACTGCCAGCGCAGTACAACTGCGAGAAGCTGCGTGAGCTACTGGGCGGTCATGTCAACCACTGGACGGAGTTCCTTAGCCTGGCCACGTTGCGCAAGGATCAGCGCCACCAAGCGGATCAGTGGGCCCGAAAGGTGTTGAGGGTTACAAACCAAAGGGCTCCCAGGACACCGGTGCATCCGAAGCCGCGACAGCCGCCAGCTCAGCATATTAAGAGCCTGCTCAACACCTACGAGAAGGTGCTGCCAATACCCAGTCATGTTCGCGTGGAACCCGTAAAGACGCCGCCCATCGATGGCAATATTATGAGTCTAGTGAAAAAGCGCCTCAGCACATTCAACTCAACGGCAAAGTGAGATTTACTTGTAAGATTTTCTTGACAGTCTAATAATCCCTTTATCCTTAGCACCTACCACTACAAGACCTCCGAGCTGAACTCGCTGAACCTCAACTACCTGGAGAGTGTGCCTGCCTTGTACCAGATGATTCCCTACGAAGAGACCAGGCGAAAGGAATGCAACTCTTTGCTCTTTCAGCGGACTTGTACGGCGCCCGCCAAGATCACCCTGACGCCGGAGCATATACGCATCAACGAGGTTGTATCTCGCAAACAGACACAGAATCGAGAGCGACACGACAAGATTGTAGAGGATCTCCTCTTGGCCATGAATGTGGATAGCTTTGCGCAGGCCATCGAGGAGTTTGGCGTTTGCATTGGTGCTCTCTTGGTGGCGCCACTAGAAGCGAAGGTCACACAGATCGGAGTGCAAGTCTTCTATCATCTGGTGGATAATCTCAACGAGGTGACCATGAAGTTTCAGCCCACCCATGACCTGTACTTCCAAGTGCTGGAGAAACTGGGGGTAAGAAAGATAGCTTTAGCTTGTAATTTATATTTAACTTTAATCTTTTCCTTGAAAGGTTTTCCTGCAAGCTGATCAGGCTGCCCAGGGACTGGCCGTGCTCCGGCTGGCCTTGAAGCGGCCTGATCTTTTGGAGCTTCTGGCTGGCGTCTTTGTTCCCAGCCGCACTGATGTGGAGCACTTCCTGCCCATGTACGAGTTTCTTATCGACTCGCACCTCAAGCACTGCGACACACAGATCCTGTTTGTGCTCTTCTCAAAGTTCGACTTACTTGCCTGGCTGGAGGCGTATCAGCCGAAGCTCAGTGAGATCAATCGCTTGCTCTTGCTGGTGCTCCAGGGACTGGAGGCTTGGTCTCAGCCGGATAGCAGCCTTCTGCAGGATCAGTTCCGCCGGCACTTGGTGCACATTTTCGCCTACGACTTCCCCCAGCACTATGGCGAGGTGATGCAGCTGGTTTTGGACCGCACTTCGGATCAAAAGCTAATGCCAGTGGTTCTGCTGGACCTGCTCAATGCTCTTTTGGTTCGTTCCAACTGCCCCGAGTTGGCTTTGGACCAGAACGAGGTGGCGGTGCACGAACTGGCCTTGGACTTCTCGCGACGCCAGAAGCTGTTCACCTTGAAGGCGGCCACGGACACGCTGTTGCTTTTGTCGCGACACTTTCAAAAGGAGCGACTGCATCACGGCCTGCATGGGCTGTATCCCAAGCACAAGGCTTACTGCCAGGCTCTGGTGCTGTGGTTCACCAGCTTCGGTCATGTGCTGCTCGCCTTGGCCATTTGTAGTTACCAGGAGCTGCTAGCTGATCAGAGTGAGTGCTATAGCTTAACCCCAACAGAAAATATAAATTAACCCATTCTGTAGTCAGCGACATAGTCTTTGGATCCATTGTGGAGACCTATAGTCCCTGGCTAATTCCCTACACCGAGCAAACGGCCAGCGGCGTGGCACACTGGATAAGGCAGCTCACCCCCGGCCAGAGCAAGGTACTCCTCCCATGGAGCGAGCAACATGTGGGCAGCAGCAAGTTGATGATCCGTTCCTTTGTGGCCATCATACTGCAAGTGCTGCAGTACCTGCCGTCATCGAACAAGATCCTGGAGCATGTCTTCGCCTGGTATATCCATCACTTTGCGCAGCCCAACATTGCCGGTCATGTGCTGTCGCCCATTCATGAAGGTTTGGCTCAGCTGCCCTGGCAGCGTTTCCTGCCGCCAGCCCAGCACGTGGAGCTGCTATACGATAGCCTACAGCGATTCCTGCCCGAGTCACACGCCATGCTGGGGCACATCTTCATCCGGATTGAGTGGAGCTCCTGGTTTGCCCAGATGCCCCAGCCGGTGGCCATTCTGTCGCGTCTGTTTGGCATCTTTGTGAAGATCGCCTTCGAGCCGAACATTCACATCCATCCGAATACGAGCAAAATCCTCGAGGAAGCCGTTCAGTATCCATGGCATTTGGTGGAGTACAGCGAGCTGGAGCAGCTGCTCAAGTGGTTCGTGGCCAGTGTGGAGCCAGCCATTGTCCTGAAGCTGCCGGCCGAGAGCAACTACGCGGATCGAGCTGTCTTGGAGTGAGTCTTCTCTCTCGCATTGCGAGTTTGAATTATTTTAATGAAAATCTTTTCCTTTAAAGACTCCTTCGGCAAGCCTGTGCCATGTTACCGGAACGTACTGCCCAGGATGCCGTCGTTCTGGGCACTGCCAAGCGCATGTTGTACACCCGCTCCATGGTTCGCCTGCAGCGTGCCTGCGGAGCCAAGCACAAGAAGCTGCTGGCCACCAAGGAGGGTGAGCGTGCCTTTACCACAGCTTTCCTTGAGCTGTTGAACAGCATAGACGGAGCCATCAGCAGCTGCAGTGAGCACAGGACTCCGGAGGAACAGCGCCGGGAGGCGCTTAACCTGATGCTGGAACTGGTGGCGCCCACCCAGACACAGAGTCAGGAGGTGTCCAAGTACGAACTAAGAAACAAATCCCAAGAAATATAACCTAAAACCCTTTAAATCCCTTTCAGCATCCACATTAAAACTCTTATTCGGTGGCAGCAGCAGTGCGCTCCGGGCAACCTGGTGATGAACTCGGCGCTGCCCGCCATCGGGCACCTGAACACGTACATCGCCAGCATCTACTCGCTGCTGGAGGCGAGCGTGGAGAGCTACTTCCGAACCTCGCCGGAGAGTGCCCCCTGGCACGCGCCCAGCTGGATGGGCTTGATGGAGGCCCTGAGCATGTCCCTGCCCAAGCTGGACCTAATGCCCATCATGCAGGGCGGCTACCTGTTCTCCCTGCACGTCTTTGTGGTCTACAAAATGGAGGAGATCGCCACGGATGGCGACAAGGTGACCTTCTTCCAGGACCTGACCCAGCTGCTGGAGAATATCAAAACAAGTCCGCTGACGGAGCCCCGCTTGGCCCTCGTCTGGGGTGTGATTATTGCGCGCGGCTGCAAGATCCTGCAAGTGAATCAGCAGATGAAGAAGCCTCTCTATATGCTGGCCAGGCACCTGCAGATTGCTTCCACGAAAGCCGAGGGCTGGAGCGACGGGCTGCTGGGCGCAATTGGACTCAAGACGGAGGTCATTACCAACAGGTGAGATCTTAACACGACTTTAAACTCCTTAAAACTAAATAAGTTTCCTTTAAAGACGAAAAGTGTTGACCCGTTGCTTGGCCTGCGTCATCTTCTCACTGTTCCCGGCCAATCGGGATCTTCGTTTGCCCTCCGAGGAGTACGAAAGCGGAATGCGCGAGCTCTCCATGCTGCTGGCAAACAAGAAGTTCACCGACGTGAAGCCCCTCATTGTCCGGGCTGTGAGCCTGCTGAAGGAGGTCACCTTTCCCGATGTGAGGGCCGTGCCGCATATGGTCTGTCGACTGATTAGCATATTCTACGAGGAGAGCTACCTGACCACCATTCCAGAGGTCTGGGACTTTGACTTCAAGCTGAGTGCGGCGTAGCCAACCGAGCGAGCGACCAAATACAGCCACATGTGTTATTTTTCAAGTGTTGTGTATATATTCGATATATTCGATCTGTTCTATCTAGGTTTAAGGTGAATAAAGTGATCAATTTACTGAAGTTTCGAAAATATTCAAGATATTCTACAATTGTTTCTTTGTACAAAAATTTAGCTACTACCAGAGATAGCTCGTGACATGCTTAGATATATAGTACCTTTCATCTTTTAGACTATGACTTTATTGGTTACAACTCGAGGGTTTATACTTGAAGCTATTTGTTTAAGCGTAGTTACAATAACAAACTCGAATTCAGTACCGATTTTAGGGATATAGAAACTGATTAATTATACAATTGAATGGAATTTGAAACGAGAATATAAATATAAATAAAAATAGGGCTAGAGACGAACGATAACAAGTGAACATTAAAGGTCTACTCTTGGATATTGCTACATACAAAAAATAATAAAAATAACATGGGCACAGCGCTTGCGGCATTGCTGCTGATGCGCTAAATCAGTCTTCCACTGCAAAGTTGGACAGCTGCAGGTGCTGCAGGTTGTTGCGCGCCTCAAAGTATCCCGTGTCCGTGGGATTGTCGGGCGTGGGGACAAACGGCGGCTCCGTGTTGCCAATGTTCTCCCAGTCGATGCACGCAAAGTGCCGCATCTGCTGGACTTCTTTGGCAGCCGGCCGCTCGGCTGGATCCATGGTCAGAAGCAGTTCCACAGCCTCCATTGCATCGGCCGATAATGCCTCATCGCCTTCCGGCCATTCGATGTCTAAAAAGCAGTCCGGGAGTTAGTTCGAGGTAATTCTCGCTATTAACTTTACTCACTTTTGTTCAGAATGTTGTCAAATACTTTCTGAGGCGTCTCGTCGTTGAAGGGCGGAATGCCGGTCATGAACTCATAGAAGCAGACGCCCAATGCCCACCAGTCGACGGCGGGACCATGTCCCTGCTTCAGCAGCAGCTCCGGCGCCAGATAATCGGGTGTGCCCAGGATGCGCTCGTTGGAAACGCGTGCCCCCCGCCTCACCGACTTCGGGGTACGAAACGGCGTGTTAATGTTTACATTCTTTGGTGTTTTTGGTACGTTCCCTGCTCCATGGTTGATGGGCGACATTGTGGGATCGTCGGCCAGCTTCAGGTGATAGTGCACACCCGACATCTTCTCGACGGCCGCATGCTCGCGCTTCTTATTCTCTATGGACAGGGGCAGAGCGAACCGGGTGGCCTTTAGCTTGCCCAGCAGACCACCGTCGCGACGTGGCAGCTTCTGCGAGGAGACGGGCGTGGAGAACACTACATTAGCTACATTGGCCTCCGGTCCGAGCAGGTGGTTAATGGGCAGCTCGTCGTCGGAGAGGGAGCGCACCTTGAGCACTCCCCGGATGGGTGATGAGCGAGCCTTTCGCTTTTTGGGCGTACTGCTGCCAATGTTTAGGATTTCGATCTCCTGGGTTAGCCCCGTGTGGGCGCCGCTTGTGCCCGAACTGGAGGCATCGGCCTCCATGCTGGACATGTTGTCCGAACGATTGACCAGGTTTATCTTCCGCTTCATGCCGCGCAAGAAGTCGGGGCGCTTGAAGTGCTTGGAGAGGTTGCGGAAGGGCGAGTTCATGTGGATGCCGCTCATTTCATTGGCATTGGTTAGATTGTAGCTCCGCGAATAGTCCGAGCAGCTAAAGTCCTCCTTGGACTGGCTCAAATTCTCAGCGTTCTTCTCGATCGACGAGGCCGTGCTCTCACTGTTCAGGTTCAGGTGGCAGCTCGAGTTGTCGTCGCCCTTGCGGCTTGACACGCCAGAGTCCTCCTGACCCTTCGAGATGCGATTGCGCTGGAGGAGTTAGGAGCTTATTATTTATAGATATCAAGGATAATTGTGAATACAAAATCCTAGCATTAACAGACTGAACAACCACACACACACTTTCATGCACATGCAAACGCACCTCTTCGAGCGATCGCCTGCGCACCATGGAAAACTCAAACGAAGCATCGTTTGGAGCCTCCAGCTTCGGCAAATGCTTGCCGGCATTGCCGGCGGCCATGCTGCTGCTGTCCTGCTCGGCCTGCTTGCAGCCCTTTATGCGAAATAAATGTAGAAATTACTGGTTCGGCTCCAGCAGCAGCCACTCACCTGGCAGGTGGCCGTATCTAAGGCGAACTCCACGCGACGCTTGCTGGGCACTGTCTCGGCAGCAGCTGCAGTGGTTTCCGGAGGCAAACACTTGCTAATATCGCCCGAGGTGCAGGTGTGGAAGGAGCAAGAGGAGCTGCTGTCCTGGGGCTTAAATTTAGAATAAGAAAAAGTGAAATACTCTAAATTCTTGCAAAGATCTCTGTACCCACATTGTTATTGGTCGTGCACGTGTGCGTTATAGATTCGTTGACCTCCTCGGCGGAGAAGAAGGGCGAAACTCCGGAGATCTTGCTGTCGCTCGTCTTCTCGGCATCATTGAGAGAAGTGTCGCCCTCGCTGTCCGAGAGCTCCATGATCAGACTATGCTTGTTGATGGCCTGCAGCAGGTGGGAGGTGCCAGTGCCGGTGCCGGTCGTCATTCCACTCGCACCCGCCGCTTGTCCGGCCAAAACGGAGCCATAGTCCTGTAGCTTCTTCTCGGAACCAAAGGACAGATGCGAGGTGAGCGAGAGCAGCTGTCCCGGCGTGCGGGCATTCAAGTTGGGGGAGCAGTTGATCAGATCCGAGATCTCCAGATCGCGTCGCATGTCGATTTTGCTCAGGCCAAAGTCCGTGAGCTTCACATGGCCGCTGGCCGAGAGCAGCATGTTGTCCGGCTTGATGTCCCGATGGACGATTCCGTGCTGATGCAGATACTGCAGCGCCATCACCATCTCGGCCACGTAGAAGCGAGCAGTGACCTCGTCAAAATAACCGTACATGGCCAGCAGGGACTTGAGATCCCCGCCCACCATGTACTCCATCACCAGGTAGACGTACGACAGCGACTGCAGCGAGTAGAAGAGGCTCACGCAGAACTGCGACCGGGACAGAGCCAATGCGTTGCGTTCGGTGATCACCTGCGACACCATATTCTTGTTGATCATCTCCGACTTGCGCATCACCTTGATGGCGAACAGCTTGTTCGAGTCGTTGTTCTTGTAGCCCAGAAACACCTTGCCGAAGGCGCCGCGGCTGATTGGCTTGATAATGACAAAGTCCTTGATCGTAGGGAGCTGTTGTGGAGTAATAAATATTAATTTAGTAATAAAATAAACAAAAGTATAAAAGAGTTCACTTTATCGAGAAGCCAGTGTAGGAGTTAACTGTTTATTGACAGTATTTCCAGTAAAAGAAATGGAAAAGAGAGAAGAAAGCCTGGAAGGTGAAGGGAGTGTGGAATGTTTTTAAAGAAAAGGAAAAGAGAGAGGATAGCCCGGAAGGCGAAGGGAAAGTGGAATGTTCTAAAGGAAAAACAATGAAAATAAATATCAGGCGAGCCACACTTTAAACGTTCTATAAAAAGTACGCCTACAAAATTTTAAAATTCCTATAATTTGTTGAAATTTGTTATTAATTTCCTTACTTCTCCCTTTTACAACAACAAAAACAAACTTTTGGCGCATTTCCAACTGCAAATTCCCACCGCGAATAACTGTAACTGCACGTGTGTCGTGAAACGAATTTCCCGCGATTACCTTTGCATTCTGGGAGTGATTCTCCGGCTTGGTGGTCAGAATATTGATCTTGTCCAGCAACTGCTCACTGTCGATCAGCGAGTGTGTCTTCTTGGGCGTTTTGTAGTCTATTTGGGTATCCGATTGCGTAGTCGCATCGGCGTTTTCCATATCTCCAAGATTCTTGACTCTTGTCGCGCACTATTAACGCGGTTTTCTTAAAATTTTGCGATACGGGATTCAAGGCCAGGCCCGTTTTATACAGAGTATTGTTAACGCGTTCCAACGAATAGTTTATTGCACATTTACAACTTTTTGAATAGAAATTTAAAGCAGCGCGTCTCTTTTTTTATTTGTAGTGAATATTAGTGTGAACGCCTGCTCTTTTGTTGTAAATATTACATGGTAAAAAGGTCACACTAAATCTATTACAGAGTTGCCAGACCAGGGAAAAATGGAGTTCGATTTCTCTATTTTTTTAAATATAATTAATACTTTAAAAGCAAAAAACTATTTTTGTTGCTCTAAAATAGTTGAAAACAATTAATAATTAAATTCCTCTGTTATTTGCTTATTTTATTTTGTCGAGTAAAATAATCGATAAACTATCGACATTGTTCCATCTCTATCTCACTTGGTGGGACCTGAAAACATTTACGTTTTGTTGAAATTCAAAATTTTCACGTGTCGCAGCAGGCTCCCATGAATGAAAGTGAGTGTCAGCTAGCCCCCCCGAGACAGTGAGCAATGCGCCAGAGGCTGACAGCGCCCCACCACCGCCCATAGCTAGTTAGGAGCCGTTGAGAACCCCGGTACCCGCCATCTCAATGCTCTACCTCCGCCGCCTGTTCAGCCAGGAGCTCGCTCCGGTGGCCCAGTGCGACTTCCTCGGCTGCCTGCAGCAGACGCCCAGCCTGTTGGCCAACGCTGGATTCACGGGAGCGCCGGCTTTGGAGAGCCTCACCTGGTTACACAACCTGGCGCCGTGCTTCCCGCTGCGCGGCGACCAGATCCAGGTCATCCATGAGCCGCAGCACTTTTACGAGACGCTGGTGCAGCGCATAGCGCGGGCCAAGCGGAGGATCGTCCTGGCCAGCCTGTATTTAGGCACCGGCCAGCTGGAGAGCGCCGTGGTGCAGACGTTGCGTCACAGCCTGCAGGCGGAGTCGGCGCTGCGGCTGAACGTGCTCCTGGACTTTACGCGCGGCACCCGCGGCGCCCTCAACTCGAAGACGATGCTGCTGCCGCTGGTCCGTGACTTTGCCAGCCAGGTGCAGCTCTCGCTGTACCACACGCCCGATCTGCGCGGCATGACCAAGCGACTGGCGCCGCCGCGCTGGAACGAGCTGCTCGGGCTGCAGCACATGAAGGTGTACCTGTTCGACGACGCGGTGATCATCTCCGGAGCCAATCTGTCCAACGATTACTTCACCAACCGCCAGGACCGCTACATACTCATCGAGGATAAGCCGCTGGCGGATTTCTACGCGCAGTTCATCGAGCGCGTGCAGGAGTTCAGTCTGGCGGTGGCCCCGGATGCCAGCGAGGGGCTGCATCGCAACTGGCGCATCCTGCCGTACGAGGGCACCAAGGAGCAGTTCATCCAGCTGGCCAAGCAGCGCATCGCTGACTTTGTCCAGGAAACGTTCCAGAGACAAGCGCGCGCAAAGGAGTTAAATCCAGAAGCGGACACTTGGGTGTTTCCACTGATGGAGATGGGCCAGATTGGCATTCACCACGACAGCGTCGTCACAAAGCGCCTGCTCTCGAACTGCGTGGCCGGGTCGCGGCTCAAGCTGGCCACTGGTTACTTTAACCTGACCCAGGAGTACATGGACACCATCACGCACAAGTGCCTCGCGAAGTGCAGCATTCTGATGGCGCATCCCAATGTAAGTAATGATTAATTTATTGATTTATTAAATGATAAATATACAATTTCCAGGCAAATGGCTTCCAAGGCGCCAAGGGACCTGCTGGCGGCATTCCGGCCGCCTACACTTTGATAGCCAAAAGCTTCTACGAGAGCCTGGTGCGCCGGCAGCAGAACCATCGCGTCAACTTCTTCGAGTACGAGAAGCCGGGCTGGACGTACCATGCCAAGGGCTTGTGGTACTACCTGCCGGAGGCGCGACTGCCCAACCTCACGCTCATCGGCTCCTCCAACTTTGGCGAGCGCTCGGTCAATCGCGATCTGGAGACGCAGGTGTGCCTGGTCACAGCCAACAAGGACCTCAGTCAGCGCCTGCAGGCGGAGGCGGATCGGCTGTACGACCTGTCGCAGACGGCGGAGCGGGAGATTGTCCAGCGACCGGTGCCGCGATGGGTCCAAGCCGTCGTTCGCATATTCAGGAACTTCTTCTAGACTCTTTCTACAAATTATAGTTAATTTTTTTCGTTGTTGTTAAGGCCCCACCCACTCCCGATAGTTACAGTAGTTCTAATTCGTGTTTAATTATTGCCCTGGGCAAACGTGTGTGTTTCTACTGCTGGTGATCGTTGCTTTTGTACGCAGGCTAGAGTTTGTTAACAAATAAACCGGATTTTTACCCGAATAAATGAGGAAACACGCGTTTCTCTTATCAGCAAAGAGGGTTCAATAGGTCAAATTTGTTGTTTATAAGTTGTTGCTCGGTGGTTTTTTTTATTAAAGTTTTAAAATGAAGACTATCTTGGGTTTTTACTAAAATATCTGTTATTTTTTTAAAGGGAAACTAAAACCGAAATTCTCTTTACAAAAAGTATACAATTTTTGGTTTTATCTCGTCTCGTTTGTATCTTATTTATTTGATTTAAAAATGTGAAAAGCCATAATAATTGAAAACAGTATTCCCATCGAGTACAAAATTTCGGAAATAGAGTTTAGAGTTTGTTGTTTACGAGCTAAAAATAAAGTTTTAATTTAAAACTTAAAGCTGTGCGCCATAATGGTCGTCTTATTCGATTACCGATAATCACACTTATCGACTATGGCTACATTGAACCAAAGAAGCAGTTTTCAAACTTTTAATGAATTTCAACCTAACAACATCTTTTTATATTATATTTTATATTTCCAATGCTGTTCGTAAGCGAGCAAATTACACTTTAAGAATTAAATTTAGTTTCTTTAAGCCTTTAGAGATTTCAAAAATTTAAATAACAATCGACTTATCGGCCTTACCAAAAATCGATTGTCACCATGGCAACTTCGATGATTTTAGCCCTCTAGTCAGCTGCTTTTTTTTGAACAGGTAAGACGCTTACCTGCGTGCCAGCGTGAGCGTTATGTGTGTGGTGTTCGCCGTGAAAGTTAAATTAAAATAAATCTGATTATCGTCGAGCGAAAAGGCAAAAAAAAAAAACAAAACGACAACAAAAAGACGCGGCGCGTGCTTACTAAAGTGTTAGTATTTGTGCTACCCACTGTGTGTGTGAGTGTTTGTGCTGCTGGCATGTGCTAGTGTGCGGATTCCAAGAATAACAACAGCAAAAGCAACAGCAAAAAGAGAATTGGCGAAAATGTCAAACCTTCGTCGCACAAGGCGCACAATGGATTACCTGGCGCTCCAGCAGAGTCTGCAGCTCCAAAAGACGCCGGCAACGAACGGGGCTCCGGGGGCGGAGGAGGATGGCAACGGAAACGATGCGCCACCGGTGCCGCCACTCCCGCCACCCCCCATTCCGCCCATACGATTACGACGCGAGCAGAGCGTGGACGAGGATGTTGCAAGGTGAGCCGGCTCAGTGGCTGATGGAATTTTTCGGGGTTTTCCCGCACACAAACATGAAAGTCTGCAAAATTGCACGTAACACACGGCTTACGTCGCTCTCTGCCCTTGTATCTGGTACTCTCGCTCACTCACTTTTTGGAGCTTTGCTTGTATTAGTCCCCCTCTCTGGCCGCCTCTCTCCTTCGCTTCGCTTACCTCTCCCATTTCACCAGTTTTAATTGTTAAAACGTAAACAACGTGTTTTTTGGCCACGTTATTGTTGTTCTTATTGCTCTTGTTTTTTTTTTTTTTTTGTTGCTGGCTCAACGAACCCGAGAATTTTGCAAACTGCAAGACAGCCACAAAAAAATAAGTGAATTCAGGCTGAAATTGAACACTTTGCGTGCAGCGCAATTACAATTATGCCGAGGTGCACTGAGAAAAAGTATGCTGCATAATTCTTATATTGAAAATGTGACATAACCATTAACAGAAAGAGTGATAAAGCAAAGAAAAAGGATAAAAAAAGAGTTGAAACATTGGCCTTGACGAGAAAATAAAAGATAAAGTTCTGAAAATAAATTTCAAAGTGTTAAAATAAACTTTCCTGATAAATACATTTTTAATAACTTTTAAATTTAAGTGGAATTTGACTCGCTTGCGTTATTTTTCTTCCTGTGCTGTTGCATTTGTGTATGTGAGGGCATTTATCATAGCGGTATTTGTGTTCGCAGCCGCGCGAGTCTTCCAAGATATTTGCTGATAACGGTGGTGGTGGGGGCCGCTTGATAAGGCAACGCATACATACACCTACCTAGAGGGAATTACGGTTTTTTCGTTGTTTGTTTCGCAGGGGCTTATTCATAATTTGTTTAAATTTGATTTGATTTCCGTGCGGCGAACGGATGGGTGAGTGGGCTGCGAATTCGCAGGAATTGGCGGATGTCGCACGTTGGCACGAAAAGAAAAGAAAATCGGTGCAGACATCAATTTTCTTTTGGCACCTGTTCCTCCTCCTATTGGAATTCGGTGAAATTAAGGTGTCTGCTTGTCGTCGTCTCTCTCCTCGCTCTCTCTCTGTCTCCTTGTATCTATCTCTTTATCTCGCCAATCGTGTTCTTCTTCAACTCGCATACCTGTTTTAGGGGGAGAGAGACAGACGACGGATTGGAAGTTAAAACGCGTTTAATACGTGCGCTTGCCCAGTCTGCTTTGTAACCTCTTTCGTTATTCTGTTTTGAAATCGAATTCGCTTTCTTCTCGAGTTTCAAAAGCTTTGTATCAATGGAATTCCAATAGCGAAGGTCTCGCCTAACTGTTTTTGGCCGAGAGAGCAATAGATCACGCTCTCTCTTGCCACAATTGTACTTGAACTTGCCGGGGGGAGCCGACTCCCTCTGCCTCTTCTACTCTCTCTCGCTCTCTGGGCAATCTGGCCTGCGTGCGATACAATCAGTGGGTTTTGGTTTTTCGTCTTTTTTTTTTTTGTTTGATAAGCATAATTATGGCGTGTACATACATAACCGAAAACATTTCCGCATAGCGCTCACCCACTCGCACACACGCACGTGCCCGTGTTGTTAACAGTAATTTTAGAATTTTCCAAATGTACTTTTAAATGCCATGTTTACATAGACATTATTCATATAAGCCTTTATTTGTGTGTATTTTTTGGAAAACCAAACATTACTCGCAGTATTTCTCACTCTTAATTTTAGCTTTTCGAAATGTGTTTTTAGAACTTAATTTTAGGTCTTTGAAATGTGTTTTTAGTACTAAATTATACAAAATGTACAAATAGCAAAGACATTTATTCTGTTAGGAACAGTTTTTGTTTAGATGAAATATATCGAAACTGGTAAATATTATTGTTTTTCTTTTACAGATAATAAAATGCAGTTTAGAATTTGTCGCAAATTGCAAGTAAATATTCTAAAATTAATGAATTATTTAGGTAGAAACTTGTATTTAATAAAAGTTGAAGTGCATTTTAAATCCTAAATAAAAAAATTTTAATTATAAATAAATAAGAAAAGTCAGTCTTTTTAGGCCAAGATTGTAAAACCCTTCGTTTTCAGTGCTATTGACACCGAATCCCTGTGGAAAAACTAATCGATGAGTAATCATGAATGGGGGACCACGGTGCGTATGTGTAACTTATGTACACAACAAGCATATCAAGTATACGCTCCGTTGGTCACGTGACTATGCGGAACAACGGACAGGAGACAACAACCTATGAATAATGGTTTAGTTTTTCACACACAATCCGCCAGCAGTTGATTGACTTAACTCGAATATATATATATTTCTTTCGATTTCACGGGGAATATTCTACAGCTGCTGCAAATATTCCAAGTACTGAACTGAACTCTCCGTGTTTGAGTAAACACACACAGCTAATTAGCTAACAAGCGAGCGTACATACATAATAATAAAATCCCATAAATTATTAATAAATATTCGCGCGGTTAAAAGCCAATCACGAACCACAAACAAACGCGGATACGGCCCACTAAATCGATCAGATAACCACTTGCGTTCCACTATAAACTCTCTTTATTTTCCGGCTCTTTGAGTCTCTTTTTCCGCATTCTCTCTTATTGTTTCTTGTTTTCTCTTCCTTGCATTAACTCTTTATTTGTGTTTTTGATTGTGATGTTAAAATTATAGCGAAAAAAATGACTGGATTTTATAACTTTACTAAATTTATTAAAAAAAATATAATAATAATTATATTAATTAATCAAATTATTGTATTTTTGACCGTTGTAAACATTTTGCATTGTCTTATAGCGCTCTAAGTTCGTACTTGGTAATTTTGTATTTTTTCCTGCAAAAACATAGAGCTCAAGGTAATTGAGATAATTTCGTATGTAATATAACAGTGGAAATATGTAATCGGTCAAACATTATCTGACTGTCCAATTTTAGCCACAAAACACTCGACAAAATGGCTAGATAGTCACAACTACCAAGTTAGGGGGCCACCCACTAGTTGCTCTCCGCTGGCAGTAAACAATCGGATGCGTCGGGGCGCTCAGCGCTCATTACACTCTTGCTCAAAGGCCAGTGCTCAAAGTTTACCACTTCACTGCTCGCCGCTCGCGACTTTGGTGACCAGTTCGCCGCGGTTGTCAGAGAACAGCAGTCGGTTTGGGGGCGACACCGCGCCGTCTGTCCCGGCACACACACTCGCTCGGACTATATACCGATCCGTATAGTATACGCAGCGCGAATAGCTGTGGGGGTATATTCTTGTTAAAAGTGCTAATAAATTGACTGGCTGCCGCGGCAAGTGTTCCGCGTTATGAAATACGAAAGGGTTGTGATAGACCCAGAACTACAGCGGGAGAGAGATAGTGCTGGTGACCCCGCGGGAAACCAGGAAAGACTCCTCCAACGCCCAGTCATCGTTCTAAAGTTCTCTGCGCTCCGCTTGTAATTGTGAGCTGTCGCCTTCTTGTTTGCTCTCCGCTCGTGCTCGTTGCGTTCCTATTGTTTTTTTTTTCTTTACAATTGTTTTTTACGGAGTGTTGTGCCGTGCAATTAGATGTACATAAATTGGCGGGGGGACGCCAAGCTCGAGAGGGTCCCCGAGTAATAACAGCCCTAGATTGCGCTGATAGAACACAATCAGCCAGCTGAGAAGAAAGAGTAGTTAGCTACACTCTAAAGTTCTCTCGTCTCGTTGCGACTCGCTGATCGTAGCCGGCAGTTTTGAAGTTACTGAGTTCGGACTCTGCAAAAAATAAACTGTGATTCCAGTTTCCAGATTTCCAGCAAAATGCGTCGGAAAAAGTAAGTGAATTTCGCCAATGGGCTGATGAAAGAGGGTGGCGCGATTGCCAAAAAGTAAAGCCATCATCACGCGAGTAATTGCCAGCCAATATCGGGAATTTTTTATTTGGTCTAGAATAAATCAAACCTCCGCTCAAATTAAGGCATAATCACATGCGTGACAAGCGGCTGTCTGCATCCGCAGCAGCGTTCCGATAAGATAAGGGTCCTACCAAAATCCTCTCTCCGCGTCCATACCCTTTGACAAAACAGCATATTTGCACACGAAACACTCGGAAGAAATCCCCCCAACTTTGTTTAACCTGACCTATACAACATTTCAATTTACCTCAATTGTTTTAATTTGATTTCTAGAATTTCCAAGTACAAAATCAGTGACACTTTCTTTAAAACCACGTAGTCTTACAGCTGCATCGTTTCACCAAATAGGAACTGATGATATTTCTTTGCTGTTAATTGCAACATGTGTATATTTGTATCTTAAAATATTTGTTTATTTAAAATTTGGTCAACTGTTGTTTATTACAGTGTCTTAATTAAAGCAAAAGCATTGCATTGAATTATGAAATTCACTGTTTACCTTTTGAAATTGCAATAAAACTGGTATTGTTTACTTTAAAAATATTGCAAACGCAGCTTTTATTTAGCAAGAAGTCTGAAGAATGAAGAACATTCTGCAAGCAGAATTAATTACTAACAAAATCCACACATTTGTAGTTCTGAGTGTAGTCATCAGAGAGTGGAATTTATCAGACTTATTTGGCGATTAGATGGCACTTGTTCGCCGCTCCAATTAGCAAACAATTAGGGCAAGCCCCCACCTAGATTAGCAAGAAGATAAACCATGAAGACCATCGATTTAATTCTCTTTTGTAACCGCTTCTGTGTCTTGCAGAGTGGAGTACCGTGTGAAGCAGACGCCTTCGCGGCCGCTGCAGATGTCAGGCGGTCGGATTGGATCCCTCGAGGAGGACATGCCGCCCGAGGATGAACTGGCCCACTATGAGGCATTCGGTACCACGCCACCCCGCACCAGGCTCAAAATCAAGAACCGCGACTGGGAACGCAAACAGAAGGTGGCCAATGTGGCGGTGTAAGTATCCATCATCACCATATCAGCAATATCAGTGCTTGGGGTGTGCTCCATATGGGGATATGTGTGTGGTGGCAGATATATGGCATCGGAGGTGCTCTGATAAGGGTTTGTGTCCGTGCTAGATGCGTGATCCGCAATAGTGCCGAAGGCACACACGCGTAACAGCCATATGCTGCCATATGCTTCACCAGATAGTGCCATCACTATGGCTGATGTCATATCTGTACTCACCACTGTCATTACAACAAATTTTGGATGATATCGAAGAAGGAATAAAGTTAGAAACTATAATAATAATTTGCTTCTTTGAATTAATATCTATCTATTCGCTGTGATTTATATATCTATGCATATTCTATATTCCAGAAAAAACCTCGACTATTGTACAAAAAATCTTACATATTCTAAAAAAATGTTTTCTATGCACAAATTAATTCACATAAAGATACCTTTACTTTTATACCCCAATTGGGAAGACAGAAAATTTAAATATATCGACACTTTGTCTATATTTAACGTATAAATATATATAAATCGATACTTTAATATTTCTAAATACATATCTTACAAAATTTATAAAGAATTGAATAATATTTGTCCTTTATTTGTCGATAAAATCATTATTTTATAGATGAACTTGATATTTTTCGATATTTTAAAGTTTTATTTTCAAAAATATCGATGTAATGCGAAATTTCGATAAGTTAACGATATTTTCTTCCTCATTTTAAGAGCGATATTGTTTATAATTGATAATATTCCTTATATATAACCTAGTAACTTACCCCCTTTTCCGTTAGTTCCACAGATTTGCCCGCCAGCGTGGGCGGCACCCCCAAGAAGGGCATGACCCGGATGGCCCGATCTCGCGTCCTGCGTCGCAACACCATGGACTGTGCCCTGCTCAACGAGATGTTCGTCAACGAGGAGAACAAGCGGACGGACAAGCGGCTTCAGTCGCTGCTGCGCGACTCGGAGCGCGAGATGAAGAACTCGCTGGCCACGACAGCGGTGGCGCCGCCGCGGGGCAACAGCTTCCACGAGACTGCCCATCCCCTGGAGTCAATGGACAAGATAATGCCACTCAGTTCGGAGGCAATGGTGCCGATTCCTCTCCGCATTGCCTCCAAGGTGGTGGAAAGCTGCAATCGCTATCGTTGCGTGTCCTCGCGGCCAATTGGCTATCGCTCCTCGGCACCGCCACTGGCTTTTGCAGCCCAATTGCCAGCTGGGATGCTGAGGAGCGATGGCAGGGCAACCGCCGGGCTGGGAAAGCGTAAAGACTTCCACGAGACGTTCGCCAACCTGATTAAGCTAGGCAGCGTGGACCGGCAGGATGCCAAGCTGTCGCAAGAGGAGCACACCTGGCAGACTGAGCTGAAGGATCTCATCTGGCTGGAGCTGCAGGCCTGGCAGGCCGATCGTACGGTGGAGCAGCAGGACAAGTTCCTTTTCGAGGCGCGCCAAGGCGTCTCCGATCTGCTTACCCAGATCATCAGCTACAAGTTCCAGCCGCGTTACCGCCGCGAACCGAGCCTCATCAGTCTGGACAGCGGCATCCATTCCGATAGTAACTCCAATGCTAGCTGTAAGTTTGTGTTTTTGCTTTTCAATAAACCTATAAGTTATATATGGGATTCCTTTCCAGCTCCTTTGCCCAGCAAAATGTGCCAGGGCTGCATGTCGTTGTACTGTAAGGACTGCATGGATCACCAGGAGCTGGCGCTGCGCGAGGTGGAGGGCATGCTGACGCGTCTGGAGGCCGCCGAAGCCCTTTACCCCTCCTCGCAGGCCATGGGCGCCCTGCATCCCATCTACAAGTCACAGAGCTTTGTGGGTCGCATCAAGTCCATGTGCTTGTGGTACAACATTACCAAGCAAAACAAGCTCAAACTGAGTATTCTGGGCAAGATTTTGGCCAGGTAGGAAAACCTCTAAAGAAATATTTTTTGAAATTTATTTAATATTAATAATTTGCAGACTGCAAGATGAGAAGTTCTCCTGGCCCGTGTGCACCTCATCCTACATGGCCTCGGACAGTGGAAGCTCTTCTGCCTCGGGTGTGGACAATGATGACTCGGCAGTCAACTCGATGGACTCTTCCAAGCCGCCCAGTGTGACAAGTTCGCGCAAGGGTTGCCGTAACGGCAGCGTAACACCTTGCCACAAGGTGCAGTTCATGCTAAACGATGCCACGCACGTGCCGGGAGAAACTTCCAGCAGCAATGAGTAAGTAGAAGTATCATAACTGGATTGGTAAACCTATAACCCTTATATCCTCCCACAGATCCACCTCTACAGAGATTAGCCAGTTGTCCAGCGAGTGCTCGCACAGCCACATGCGCAAGGGATCCATGCACGACATCAACATCTTCAGCGTGGAGCCACTGGGCACGTGCAGCAACAATGGCACCGGGGAGCAGTCCTCGGCCCTGTACCGTAAGTTCATCGAGAACGTTCTGAAGAGTCGGGGACTGGCCAAGTCGTTGGCCTTTCTCCACAAGCTGCACAACGTGGCGCTGTACAAGGCTCACATTGCTTTGGAGAAGCCCGGAGCCGAGGACTTTGACTTTGAGCTGGACGCAGAAGCTATAGAGGAAGATGTGCCGAGATTGGACCCACATATAAGCCGTGAGCAGGTCGTGGAGCTGCGGACCTATGGCTATTGGAGCGAGGAGGCGCAGTCGATAAACCTGCCGTCCTACATTCCCACCTTCGTCTTCCTGAGCGGCATTCCGTTGCAGTTTATGCACGAGTTCCTGCGCATGCGCCTGGAAACACGACCGGTGCGACCTAATCCTTTGAGTTTGGAACAGCTGATGAAGGAGCTTAGGGAGGGTCTGACCTTGGCCCTGACCCATCGGGAGCGTTACCAGCGGCACATCACCACAGCGCTGGTGGAGAATGAGACGGAGCTGGTGAGCTACATCAACATACTGAATCACTACGATGCCACAGTTAGAAAGACGTTCGAGCTGTACCTGGAGTACATCGACCAGCTGGTGCTGGTGGCCGTGCCCGAGGGCAACCAGAAGTCGGTGCTGGAGAAGGAGTGGATGTTCACCAAGCTGATCAGTCCCATGATCAAGGGCATGCACACACTGGCTTCGCAGAAGTTCTGTGGAATCATCAGCAAGCTGCTAAGGAATATCTCGGACCGCTTGGTGAAACGCACCGTGGAGCTGGACCAGCAGATCGAGGGAACCGCCGACAGCGATGACAACGAGGAGGTCAAGTGGCAGTTACTGACCATTTGCCGGGAGACGCAATCGTTGCTCACTGTGGAGCGGGAGCGCTCCATCAAGGTGCTCTTCTTCGCCAAGACTTTTTGCCGCGACGTGGAGACCACGGACTTTCATCGCGAGCACTATGAGCATGACGTAGCCAACCAGCAGCACGACTTTATCTGTTCCGATGTAAAGGCGGCCTTCAAGCTGCTGCAACAGGATGTCCTGGAGGTCCGAAACAAGCTGACGGCTATCATCCAGGGCGTCCAGAGACGCTGTTGCCTGAGCAACATGCGGGACCTTGACGAACAGGATAAGCAGGCGGTGCTGTCCCGCACGCGGGAGATCCTCCACCAGGGCTACAAGTTCGGGTTCGAGTACCACAAGGACGTGATCCGGCTGTTTGAGCAGCGGATCATGGACCAAAAGGACAGCGGGGCCCATACCGTGGACCTTGCACTCGGCATTATAGCCTACGCCAAAATGTGGATGCATTTCGTGATGGAGCGCTGTGAGCGGGGGCGTGGTATGCGTCCCCGCTGGGCCTTCCAGGGCCTGGAGTTCCTGATTCTTGCCTGCGACCCACAGATAACCCAGCACCTCGACGAGCACCAGTTCGAGGAGCTGAAACAACAGATGGATCGCTGCATTTCGCACGTAATTGGCATCACCTCGGAGCCGGAGAAGGTGGCCAAGAAGAAGGCTTCGCCGCGCACCCGCAAGACCTCATCGCCGGCCACTTCGCGCTCACGAACGCCCACCCGGACACCCATGTCTGCCGGAATGGTGCTCAATCCCAACACACCGCCGCTGCAGTCGCCGCCGTACAACAAGCTGCTGCATCCGCAGTTCAGCCTGAAGGAGGACCTCCTGCAGCAGTCTAGTAATACGTATAGTTCCGTGGAAAGTGCTGACTATGTGGACACGCCGTGCCAAAGGAGTCCCAATGGGGAGTTGCGTTTGCTGGTGCCCCAGACACCGCCGACGCCCGCCTCCTCTGGGAAAGGCAGCATCGAGGGCACACCACTGGCTTTGCGGCAGGAGAGGGTGAGGGATGCGGTAAACCGCTTGGACTTGGACCTAGAGGAGAGATTACGCGAGAGACGCCTCATTGGCCAGGTGAAGGCCCTGAACTCTACCGACAAGGTGCACATACGAGCGCGAAGTGTCCACTTCCGCTGGCATCGCGGCATTAAGATCGGCCAGGGACGCTTCGGCAAGGTGTATACGGCGGTGAACAACAACACCGGGGAGCTGATGGCCATGAAGGAGATCGCCATCCAGCCGGGAGAGACGCGTGCGCTCAAGAACGTGGCCGAGGAGCTGAAGATCCTCGAGGGCATCAAGCACAAGAATCTGGTGCGCTACTACGGCATCGAAGTGCACCGCGAGGAGCTGCTCATCTTTATGGAGCTGTGCTCCGAGGGCACACTAGAGTCGCTGGTGGAGCTCACAGCTGGCTTGCCGGAGGCCCTGGCACGCCGCTTCACCGCCCAGCTGCTGTCTGGCGTAGCAGAGCTACACAAGCACGGCATTGTGCATCGCGACATTAAGACTGCCAACATATTCCTCGTGGACGGCAGCAACAGCCTTAAGCTGGGCGATTTCGGGTCGGCGGTGAAGATCCAGGCGCATACCACCGTGCCCGGCGAGCTGCAGGGTTACGTCGGCACACAGGCCTACATGGCGCCGGAGGTGTTTACGAAGACCAATAGCGATGGCCACGGCAGGGCAGCCGATATCTGGTCGGTGGGCTGTGTCGTTGTCGAAATGGCCTCAGGCAAGGTGAGTGCTTGGTATTATAGATAAGGAGTTTGACAGGTGGATTGGGTTGGCCCTTGTTCTGACCATTTCACAACGTTGGGTTATTCATTTTTTGAGTAATGGAGCAATCAGGGTTTGGGGATTGTGTAATTTAAGCTTTTAAGAACTAAAAGATAGATATTTTTGATATTTTGAAATAATTTCTGGCTGCTTTTTTAATCAATCTTTCCCTTTTCTTTACAGCGTCCTTGGGCCCAGTTTGATTCCAATTTCCAGATCATGTTCAAAGTAGGCATGGGCGAGAAGCCGCAGGCTCCTGAAAGTCTCTCCCAGGAGGGACACGACTTTATCGATCACTGTCTGCAGCATGATCCCAAGAGACGTTTGACGGCCATGGAGCTGCTGGAGCACAATTTTTGCAAGGTAAGTTGATCGATATATCAATACTTTATCGTTTTCCAAGCGAAAGTCGATTAATTTATATTTTAACGTTGCGATATATGTGCAATAAATAGATATTCTTCTTGACATACAAAAGTAACACTAAATAAAAACAACACATAAAATTTCTTCGATTATTTTCAATAATATCGACATTAATATGAAATATTTCGATATGTTTTCGCTTGATAATTACTGCTTGTAATTACTGCTTGATATACCCTAATCATTATCAATTCTCTTATATTCCAGTACGGCCGAGACGAGTGCAGCGGCGAGCAATTGCAGATGCAGGTTCGAGGCTCCTTCAGGCGGAACGCTGCTACGAGCTAATCGTCCTGTGTCCTGGCTGATGGCTGAGCTAACGCGAAACCTCCGTTTGTTGTTTTACTTACTTAGCACACCCCTGCATATGATGCATATGCAGAGCGGTGGGAACTTTGTTTAGTGTCTAAATTATGTGAATGTCGATTATTTTAATGGCCACGCCTAGTTTTATGTTGGACGAAATGTATACCCCGTATAAAGTAAAGACACACGTCTGTCATCGTACCGTATCCCAAGTTATTTAATGCGTATCTTATTGTAATTGCAGTTTGGCTTTTAATTCACAAATCATAGATCAGCGAAGTTGGCTCCTTAAACACCGTACAGTGGGTACTCGGTGCTAACCTGGGGCATGGCCTCAGTGGGCGCCGCCACCGGGGGTCCGGGGAAGCCAGTGCCAGTATCGCCACTCGGGGCAGAGCCGGTGGGCGGGGTTGGGTCCGGAGGGGCCAGGCTGGAGAAGGCTGAGACCCACGAGGTGCACAGCATGAACACCAGCCAGAGGCTGAGCAGCAGGTTGAAGTCTGCCGACGGATTGAAGGCTTAGGTTAGTCCACGGTTATAGTTTAGATCCTTGCTTCTACTTACATTTCATGTTGATGGATACGCAGAGACTGTTGGCCGGACGCTGGCTTCCCGGGGTTTTTATGCCCAGCCGTGTGTGGCCATGGGGATAATCTATATTTTGAATATTAATTAATTTTTTAGGAAACGATATATCTATCTTATCGGCACACTACCACTTGGATATTAAGAACTGCGCCACCGATGAGCTGGATTTTGGGGTACATTTTCTTTAACGGAAGAAGGGTTATCTGTTCTTGGAAATAGAATGAAATAGCCACAATAATAAATGACAAATCCAGAAATACCCAAGGCAAGGCTATATACAAAGCCAGTATATATACTACGTATAATACCCAGGGCCAGATCATTTGTAGGTCAGGAATAATGCTCTGGTCTTGGTTCGCAATGCATTTATTTCACTTTATTTTTATTTGTTTGGTGATTATTTTTGCATACATTTATTGGAAACAAGTCAAACTTAACGACAAACCGAACGGTAAGGTTAAGGTAACGTAATGGTACACAGATCGAATACAGGATAGATATAGATAGTTCGGTTAACAGTTTAGAAGATACTCATACATACATATATAGCAACAATGAACACAGCAACTAGTTTTGTTTATAATGTTATCATGTATCTGGTTGTCTTTTAACGTTTCTCATATAATTTTTCTCTTGTAAATAACATACGTATATAATATTTATGTAAACACTCTTGTAGAATATTGATAGCCTCCAATCACTACAGAAACATATACATTTCACTAACGGTTTGAACAGACAAACATATATATTTATAGTTATATCCCTCTTCCTCCCTTCTAGGGGATTTATGTAAATTTACTGATATGTATTGTTACGTCTCAAGTCTATACGCGTACATGATTTTCTCTAGATATATATATTCCTCTAAGATTCTGCCTAATTCAGGGTTGTATGTATATATATATATGCCATCCAAAAAGCCCTTAGTTACGGTATACCATTTGCTCTCTAAAACACGAATATAACATTTATGGAAACATCTCAACAGACACTATATAGTTGTTTATAATTTGTTAATAAATTCTCAAACGAACAGCAACGAAATTGCAGTAACAAGCATAGGGGGAGGGTTAACTTTAAGTATATTTTCCTTTGTTGCTTAGCTTTAGCTTTCGCTGTAGTATCTTTTGTAACATTTTATATATAGATCAAATTTGAAACTCAACGCTTGTAACACAAAGTATTGCATACTTGTGGGCTTTTTCGAGTTAAAGAAGTGGTTATACGGGTATGACACTGCATTTTAAGATTTTATTAACTAGAGTTTTTATTCAGAATCAAAATTAAATGATGTTAATTAATATAAAATCATACAAATATACGATATCGGCGAAAAACAGGTTAAAATGTAATTGATTGACTTTCTATATATATTTTTTAACCTCCAATGAATGTAATATGTAATACAGTGTCATAACCGCATTAGTGGGTGTTAAACAAGGTGTAAGCTCAGCTAATTCGGTTAGCCCCGATATACATATATATATATTTAATTTTTTTTTGATATTGCACAAGTAACACACTCAGATATAACAGCACTAACAGTTGGCGCATAAAATGGCTCTAAAACATTTAATTGACTAAAGTTGCCCTACATTTTTGTTCAACTACTGGGGGTACCTTTGGGGGTAAACGTATATGTAAAGCGAATGGGTTGCGTTTATAGTTCTGTCTCAACATGGTAGTGATTGACATTAGTTTTCGATTCCGATTTTCGTTATCGTTCTCGTCCTCGTCCTCCCTCTTGGATCTCCCACCCTCGTTGGGGGTGGCTCGCTTGGTGGTGCTTGGTCACAAATGAAACGCCCGGGCGGTTGCTAGTTACATAGATTTACATAGATTCGTTCGCTAACCTGCTACAAGGTACATTTACTGATATGTTTATTGTTTCAACGCTCAACGATCGGAGTGCGTCTAGTTCTGCAGGAGGTCTCGCATTATGTCCAGCGATTCCTTCAGCGACTTGGCATAGCGCGAGGCACTCGTATCCTCGCAGGCATAGAAGGCCGACACGCAGAAGACGATCTGCTCCGGATGGGGATTGTAGGAGCATCCGTAGCCACGAGGCGTCACCGGTCCATAGCCCATAAAGCTGTCCGTGCTGCAGGCCACCTGTTTAGGAATGATTCGAGGAAAGCATTAGTAGATTCCTTGATTTTACTTCAGTAAATATCGAAGAATAAAGAACAGCCTTTCTATAAAGCAAAGTTTAGCAGATACCTGGCATACCTGCGCCGCTGGTGAGTGCATAGTGGTTGGTGCTGTGGTGCAAGAATTAGGATTAAGTGGTGCAGAGGTGAAATATCAGTGCAAGACGGTGCATGGTCATGAGAAGCCCCTTGGCTGGGATCTCCAGCTCCCGGCCCTTTACTACCTGACTGGTGGAGAGCAGGAAGCACTGCGAGATATTGTAGGACTCGTCCTTGAACAGCTCGTGCATCTCGCCGGTGACGTCCACGCTGGCCTCCCGAAGACCCAGGAGTGGTATGTCGATGCCATTACCTAGGATGTTCTTCACCATTACCTCCGTCTGGCGGGCGACGGCGCAGCGGAAGAGCTCACGCAGGTGGTCCTTCTGTGGGTGAGAGCAAAGATAAGCTTCTTACTCTACGGAGGTGGGTATCATACGCCGGAATACCCACACTGTAAATGCTAAACTTGACCTTGCGTGATTCCTCCTCATCCTCGCGATCGCTCTCCAAGGGAACATTGGCGCCCTCGCCCTGGCACATGGCCTTGGCCCACTCCAAGGCCTCCGTACTGGCGGCTCTGATGCAGTCCACGCGACCCTGTAAGGAACAACGATTTAGTTCACAAATATTTCTGTAACCCCGAATGAATTTCTACTTACAAGTAGGAATCTCCGGGTGGAGGCGCTCTCATAGGTGGCCACCAGGCGACCGTAGAGCTTATAGTGGGCCAGTTGCAGGGACAGCTGGATGTACACATCCGGACTGACCTGGCAGGACTTGATGAAGGTCTTGCCATAGCCCTGGTAGCGGTACACGTAAAAGTCCAGGTTGTCAATGGCCTTGTCCACGCTCTGGCAAGCCTGGCCAAAACGCGCCTGTATCTGGGGACAGATGTTCCATTCGAGGCGCTCCGGCGGCGGCAAGTGGTGCTGCGGCAAGCCAGTGTCCTCATCCGGATGCTCCTCGATGTTCTTGTAGATCTTCTCCAGCAGCTGGACCGGGGCAATGCCCTCGGAGGTGGAGTGTTCGTAGCACAGGCCCCAGGTGCCATCGGTGCAGATGATGAGCTGCATGGTCTTGTCGAACCACCGATTCCCCGAGTTGTACTCGCTGCCGCCGCCATGGATCATCTCGTGGGCCATGTTCGTCTCGTCCCGATCCCCAGCGTTGTGAACAGAGGGCGTGGCGCCGGTGAAGCCGCGGGCATTGAAGTTAGCGCCCAGCGGCTCGTCCAGACACAGAACCACCTGGGCGGTCTCAATTAGCTCCAGATTGCGATGATTCTGCTCGTCTTGTTGCAGCATCTCGCGATCGAGGGCCCAGCGGCTCCTCGGCTCGGCAGTTAGCAGACCCACTGGCGCCGGCTTGGCGGGCAGACAGGGTGCATCGCTAAGGACATACAGGATCTGCGAGGCAATCTCGCTCTCGGACAGCTTTCCCCTATCGCTGGCCTGCAGCACCACGCAGTACATCTGGTTGCGGCAGAACACCACCACATGACGATCCTCGTCGGCAAGACGCTCCCGCGACGGCAGGTACTGGGAGTCGCGCTCCACGCCTGGACGGCGGCAGGACCCAAGCAGGCGATAGTACTGAGCCATGCACAGCGGTTGGTTCTTCTCCCGAGAGGTGGCGCGCTCCAGGGGCAGCTCTCCGCTGTCCAGCATCTCGCGGTGACTTAACAGACCATCCAGCAGCCGGGCGGCAAAGTGGGCCACATCGTGGACTGTCTTGAAGCGACGCGGCGGAAACACCATGCCAGGATTCGAGTTAATCGGCAAGGGGATGCGGACGTTCATGTACATGTCGTTGAGCCAGTAGTGGTAGGCCTAGGAAGGAATTAATTGGGAATTATTTAAGGATACAACTTTAACTTTAACTTTATTGATTTCTGATTACTTCGGGTTACATATTATATGATAAAATTGTATTTATGATATAAGCTAAGATTAAAGAAGTTCTTACCACTAAAAGAGGTCTAGACTATATATTGAAATAATTTTAAGCCGGCTTTTGCCATTGGATTATCCTCAAATATCTCTTCTAAATATTAAAGATCTATAAGAAATTAATATTTTAATTTTTCAAGCACCTGTAACACCTATAAATACCATAAAACATTGATTTTTTGAACCTGGAAACTCTAAAATGTAACTTTAAAGTCCACCTCTTTGCTGCCAAGGTCGCTACATGGAAAAGTTGTTAGAGGATCCACCTTTTCCGTTGCTTGTTCGACACAAATTCAATTAGGTACCAATTTTGGAGCAATTTTTTTTTGGGAGCGGCCTATCATCAGTGAAAAAATCACCTTAAAGATCGCTGATACCAGACACTTGATCGCTGATAGCAAGATGCTTCGAGGCTGGTATAAATAATGGAAATTGGTGGACTGACAGAGCAGTACCACAGTTCCCCTGAACATTCACGGATAACCAACGGACCCAGCCTAAACATGAAAGGTGCGGAAACAGGATCTCTTTCAAGACAAGAAACTATATTTTCGATCCTTTTACAGTGTTCGCCTTGACCCTTTTGAGCCTGCTGGCTGTGAGCCAGGCCCGCATGGACTACAAGCTGCAGTGCACCCGCAACGAGATCGGCATCCGCTGGCCCAGCTACCACAGCAACTCGGAGTACTATGTCTGCCAGAGCGTGTATGGCGAGCAGCTGACCGTCCATTGTCCCGCCGGCGAGCTCTTCACCTTCGTCCTGCAGCAGTGCGCCAAGCCCGCTCACTACATCCCAGCCCCACCCATGGATGTCCTGCCCACCGAGGCTCCCATCACCATGCACGTGATCGATGAGGCACCGCCAATGATCTCTGGCCACTCGCAGCACGAGTCCGAGCTCCATGAGGGCCATGAGCACCACGATCATCACGGCAACCACCACGAGCACCAGCCCGAGGAGGAGGAGCCCCTCCCCGTGCCAGCCACCCCTGCTCCGGAGCCAGCTATCGTTGATGTGGCCAAGCCCGTGGCTCAGTCTGGCAAGCGTCCCATCCCAGTGCCCCACAAGAAGCCCACGGTTCCAGTGCCCGCCAAGACCGCCGCTGCTGCCCCCAAGAAGCCCGTGGCTGCTGCCAAGAAGCCCGCTCCTCCCACTCCAGCCAAGGCCGCCAAGAAGCCCACGCCCCCCAGCAAGGCCCAGAAGAAGCCAGCCTCCGCCTAAGAACCACAATTCCACTCTAAATCCCATTCTTGACCAAGATCGCCACCGTAAGGCAAGCGGAATGCCATTCACTACTCTAAATAGCAACTTAAAGTAATTAAATATCTAACTTGAAGGCGGCAATGACTTTCTTCTATATTTCTTAGCGTGGGGAACGGTATCGGGAATAGGCTTGTTGTTTCCAGAACTTCCTTATCGCAGCAGGGAGACAGAGACAGAGAGAGAGGGAGAGGGTCCAAAAAAATGTTAAGTGATTGCGATTTCTTGTTATTTACGGAATATTTTGATATGCCCAACCACCAACACCACAGCTGACATTCGATTTCGATAATGTAAAATTATAGGGAAAAGGTGTGGCACAGATAGGAGCAAAATTGAAACACTATTGGGTTATTCCTTTTTTGTTATTGGGGGAGATATGCATATAGCTATGAACAATTAACGAGTTTGTCATAATATTAAAGCAATAAATAAACTAGATGATTAATAATAGCTAAAATTTGAGCTTGTGGATAACTTTCTTTCAGGAACACATTAAGATATTTTCAAGGGAAAATATTCAAAAATTGTGATAGAAATTTCTGGTCTAGTTAGGAACCACATTAGTTTCACATTTACTGACCGAACTCAATATAAATATGTATATCGAGAAAATACTAATAAATACAATAATACTACGCTTAATACCTTACCGAAAATATCCTAATCTATTATATAGGAGCTTGAAGATTGCCATTAACATTCAAATATTAATATCATTAAAAACAAATTGCAATAATAATTAGAATATTGTTATAATCGAAAATAATATCAGAGCAAAATTATTAGTTGATTTATTGCATTTTTCCTATTGATTGCTTAAAGGTCTTCAAAATAACTTTTTGTAACAATTTAGCATTTCTTGCCAACAATGATAGTTAAGCTAAGCTACCTAATAACCTTTGATACAGTTCCGATATGTCAGGCAGAATATAGATTACTGTACATACAAGAGTGGTAAAATATAAATTTATATATAGATTTTCGCTAAAAATATCGGCACACTACCGATTAATTAATTTTTGCAAGTTTAAGCTCTAAATGCTGTTAGATTTTGTTGACTTTGTGGGGAATGTCGAAATACGTTTGTTATTTTCTGATTTCTTAATTTCGGAGAATTCTGGTCCGATCTCTCTTAACCTTTCTTTTATTTTTCCTCTTTTAAAAAATTTTTAAATAGTTAATTTTATCTTATTTTTACTATCTTTATGTATCATTAAAATTCCATAATTTTTTCTATCTTTATGTAGCATTAAAATTCCATAATTACTCCGATATTTATTAACTCACATATAAAACCTGTGATTTCCGCCATTGTTGAGGCTTCCCCTGATATTCAAGAATTAACATCACCCGCTCTAAGCACTCCAAGACCGTGGTTCCCCAGCATTCTGATGATGTTCTGAAGTTTTTTCGGCTGCTATCTGAATTTCAAGCGATAAAGTGCCGAGAATTCCAATTCGGTAGAAAAGTCAATGAAGTCATTGCTGCCGCAGAAGATGATCTAGCGGCCATGCTAATTGACATGACATACTCGGAATGAGAGGTTCCTAGTTCCTAGTCTCCACTCGGAATAGTTTCCGCTAGCGGCGTTATCTGGGCGAGATTACCCGAAGAAGTTCTCGGGGCCGCCCTCGCGCGAGTCTAAGGCGCAATTAGGAGCGGTTCGGTGGTTGCGTTTGGCATTGCTGATTTCAATTTCGCACCCCGGCCGACAAGACACGAATTAATCTAGCAGCGGCTGATTAAACGTGTCTGACATGGCCGACGGAGGCATAAAAAGGCTTTGGAGCCGGCTGGAGTGCATCAGTGATCGGTGAGCCGAGTTAGCAGCCAGACGCAATCTCCTCCAGTCTTGCAATTAGCCCGAAACTAACAGCAGCAGCCAACATGAAAGCCGGTAAGCATAATGGTCCCCCAGAGCGGCTGTAGCCAGGATGTAGCCCCTAACTAATGATGATTCTCCTCCTCCTCTTTGATCCAAAGTGATCTTTGTACTCTTCGCCGGCCTGGTGGCCGTCAACGCCCAGACTTACCTGGAGTGCTCGAGGACGCCCCAGTACCAGGAAAAGATCGATCCCCTCAACTGCCCGTCGGCCACCGTGAAGCTGCCGAACTACGAGAACGCCCAGACCTACTATCAGTGCTCCAAGAATGCCACCTCGTTCACCACCACCCTGACCACCTGCCCCAACAACGAGTACTTCAGCTACGTCCTGCAGACCTGCCAGCCCTGCTCCGCCTACCTTCCGACCACCCAGTGCGAGAACCTGCCCTTCAATGCCACCTGCGTGCCCATTGCGGCTGAGCCCACCACGACCTCTACAACGACCACGACGACGACCACTACTACCACTACCACCACGACCACGGAGGCTCCTGGAAGCAGCACTACCACCACTCCTGCTCCATCTGGTGAGAGCACCACCACGGCATTCCCCACACCTCCCACCGAGGGTCCCTCGGACGGCTCCTCCACAACCAACAGCGACGGCATCATCACGCCCTCGGGCACCACCATCAATGTGCCACAGCCCCCGTCTCCCAGTGACGACAATGTGCCCACTCCGCAGACGCCCGTGCCCACCGCTCCGGTCATCAACAACGGACCCCCAGTGGCCACCGAGGCGCCCACCACTAAGTAAGCTCCAAAACAAGACGAGACGATCGCATCCAAACCCAGAATTTTTCGGCTGAATAAAGTGTTATCCGCACTTGGAATGAAATAAACCATGCATTTTACAAATTCTCTTTTAATTTAACAAAGTCCTCAAAAAGGAAACAATAACCATAAATAAAAAGTGTTATTCAAAGTTGACAAAACTATATATATATATTTTATAAATATTTCTAATAAATTATATATGACTCACCCAATTGTCTTCCGTTTCACGCCTGTCCAGCAGATATTGATGCAGTCGTGGTCCTATGCCCTGGGGATCCGTGAACTGCCGGATGAGCTCCTTGGTCCGCTCCAGCTGGGCCGGCGTAGTGATCGGCTCCAAAGCGCGTATATAGTCGGCCATCGTCTCATCCAGCGGCGGAACGGGCACCTTGGGTAGAGTCTGCAGCAGAAAAGAAGAGAAAAAAGGGTTGCCGGTTTGTAAATTTAATTTTATTTCACATCCACTCATCTTAGACACTCTTGGCTATGCCAGGGCTTTCCCCGATTTTCCCCCCATTTTCCTCATTTGTATGCATGGCATTATCGAGCGCTGAATGGGAAAGTTGCCCTCAACGCAACAACACAAGTTTATGCCCCTGGGAACTGAATTTCAAATCACAAAAAAAAAAGAGGGAAATGGCAATGCTTGAATCTGACATTGTCCTCCGGCTCCTTGACATTTTTTCTCGAATATTTTTTTCCTAGCCACCCTCTATTTTTTTTTATTTGGGAAACTTTAATTGAGAACTTTGTGTTGTGTGAATTCCCCAGTGGGTTTCGAGAGGTCTGCATTCCACTCTGCATTGAGATGCAAGTTAAAGTTATAGAAGTTTTTGACCAAGAAATACCAAATCAAAAGATTCAAATTATATAATACATTTCAGGGCTAACTTTTAGCTAAAAATAAATATTTAAATGTCGACCTTGGGCCTGTCTACCTGCTGGTAAAAACACAATTCTGCACTTAACAAAAACTCAACAAAAACGTTAAAAGTGTCAACATGTCATTGACTTTCGGAGTTTTCCTGTTTCTCGGCTTTCAAAGCGTCTGAAATCTTTTTAGTATACCCAATATCCTGCCGCCTGTCAGTGGTGTCCTTGTCAGCGGTATCCCCTTTACAATTTTGATGTCTAACTCGGCTTTTTCGGGGGTTGTTCCCCGGGCTGCTGTGCTCTTTTCTGCAGGTGAGTGTGAGCAGGGGGTTGGGCTTAGGTTGCTTTTCAGGTTTGTTTGCCCGGCGAAAGGCCTGGCAGGTTGTTGCCAGGACGTTGCCATACAAAAGCCCGCCTCGTTATTTGCATTTGTAATTATAACAAACAGGATTAGTCCCTCTGTCTGTGTGTGTGTTTGTCTTTGAATTATTCAAGTAGCAGCCCGTCGGGCAAATATTTGCTGGGGGAAAAAGAGTAGGAAATTCGAAATTTGTTGTTTAATCAATTTGTACTCACGTCAGGGAATCCAAACTCGTCCACGGACTCGGCGGTGGATAGCCATTTCTTGGGAATCGACAGAATCGAGTCTTTCCATCCTAGAGGAACAAAGAAAACAAGCAAAATGCGACACAACGATCGCTGATTAACCACTTGTTGAACACCAAATTAAATTGTTGAGTAATTTGTTAGTATCGTTAGACTAGTTAATCACTGTCAGCCACCTCAAGTGCTGTATCCGAAAAATACCTATACCCATCCATACCTTATCGATTGAGTGACAGCCCCCCGAAAAATAAAACCCAACCAAGATGTATAGCCCATGCGTCATGGAGAATTCAATGGCTGAGCCAACCCTTGATTTGATTTCCCTTATCTCCAGCTGCATAGTTCAAATTACTGGTGCTGAAGTGACCCAAAACCATTTATCGTCTTCCCAACAGATTCCTACAAATTCGTGCAAGTTTGCCATTCATTGTCTTGGCCAGGCTTCCTGCCTGCAATAAAATTTGGCAGCGGAAACTGAAAACTCTCGGGCTTAAAGCCCCGCTCATTTCCTCTCTCGGACATGAGTGTGTGTCCTGACAGGCACATAAAAACTTTAGCTGTCATTGCTGTAATTCAACTGTATAAGCACTTCCGGTTGCCATTGCGCCTGAGCAGCTCGAATTTCCGGCTCCAGTTCACGTGCCCAGGAGGGGTCTGAGTGATGAGTTGTTATTGTCCACCTTTCAAAGACAATTTCACAAAGCTCCGTCTTCATTTATCAATAAGGAACAAAGGAAAAGTATCAGGAGAAAATCGGTTTAAGCTTACATTACATGTATTGCATTACGGAAATCTTAAAGCATTTTCAGTGAAACTACAAGGTTAAAGCTTATTAAATTTAATTTAAGACCAATAATAATAGTACAACTCTTATCTAAATTGCTGGCCACTTGAAGGAAGGGACACTTTACTGTCAAAGAATTGACTGCTTTGTAGCTCTTCCCGCTCTTGTATTGAAAGGACAATCATAATGTTATTAATAAAAGTTATCCTATGGCAATCGGGATGAAAGGAATAACGACCAGAAACAGGCAAACGGGACTCCCTTTTAAGTAAAGGAAGAAGGTAGGGGAGTGGCACGCGTCGCTCCCACAACGATGTCAAATTTAATGCAATTTATTATCCTTTTTTCATTATCTCGCTAAAGATGCCCCCCAACAAACCCACCAACGAGGGCAACTAGCTGGCGGAGGTAATCACACAATGGAGTCACGTGGCAGCAATTTGGACCTCCGCTCTATTGTTGTCTCTGGCAGAGCAACCACAACACTGTAACCTGTCCAAAGCGAACCCATCTCTGGCCATCTCTGGAAAGTGTAATAAATTGTATTAGGCCGAGCGTCGTTGAGAAATTCAAATTAAGTAATTAAAGCTTGGGGTTGCTCATGGCTCAGAGTTGAGGCTAATGTCGCTCGCTTAATAAAGCAAATATCAATTTACAAAAACTTGAGGGAAACCTATTGGTCGCACATTCCATGTTTCACTTTGATGTTTAAAGATAAATTCCAATTAGGAAGTTTTCCGCTGCCCTGGCGAAAACGGAAAACTGAGAAAACATTGTAAATGAATATAAATGACGGTCGGAAGTTCGTTTGTCCAAAGTAGGAAATATAAAGGTCTGTCATATTTTCTTCTTATAAAAGGAAAAAGCTGAAATATAAGCTAGGTCATAACGATGCTCGTTTTAATATTAAATATACATAGATTTAAGAGGGATGAAAAATGTTTTATACATATCTCTATTTTAAAACACAATTCATTCGTGTAGTTATAAATTTTTGGCCTGCTTATATTTACATATATATAACATAGACTCAATAAGAACATTTTGATTATACAAAATTACATAAATATCAAATCTGGAAAGCACATTCGGGAGCTCAAGAATTGCCAGGGGAATTTCCTTTAACTTAAAGCTATTTGACGTAAAACGTTTTCCCTAAAGAAATCGTTGAATAAAATAAAACATTTGTTACTTTTCGACACCTTTTTAATGCGATTTAAAAACCTCTAGAGATTTTCGGGGCACTCCAAATGGTAGGTAGGTTTAAGAGGTAGTGTTGATTTTATTATTTGTTTAGGCAAAATCATTTTGTGGGAATGGTTTTACGATGAAAAACTGATACGTTTCTCTGCTTTGGCTGATGGAAAGCACCAGAGAAATTGAAAACAACTTGGTAAAAATATTTTAAATATGAAATTCCAAAATATATGCAAATTAGATGTTAAGAACAACTGTATTTAGCACAGTATATGAGTGAATATTTATTATTATACATATTAGTTATTTTCTGAACTAAACTTGAGGCTTTTATTAATTTTATGACAAGTAAATGCGTATTTCTTTAATTTTCTAGGCCTTTGGTGTTTGTCTACCTGTAAGGAATCTTGTTTTAAGACTTTTATTATCCACCTTCCTTAAAAATCTACAACGTGCTGTTAAAATTGGACTAAGCCGCCACATCACCTCCAATTATATGCATTGGCAGAGACACTTTTCCAATTGATTGATTGATGGCCAGGACTTGTGATTAGGCCGACAGCCGGCTAATCAGATATCCATGCACCATTACAGGGGCAGATTCTGTGGAGTTCCGGCTCCGGACTTACCCCCAGGATATGTATTCCCCCCTTTCCCCTGAGCTGTCTGCTTCAATTTGCTCGTATCTGTCAGTTTTTGTGCCAACTCATGATTCGATTTCGGTTTTGGCTTCAGATCGATATATGTATGTTTTGATTATAATGACTGAATTTATGGGATGATGATGATGATGCTGATGGAAGGGGCATACGCCGAGCACATTTCGCACATTAACAAGCGAGATTCCAATGGCTTATGGCCAACACGCCCCTACTTTAAATGCTGGCCAATAAAACGCGTCAGTAAACCGAGGGCTCATTATTAAGCTGCAAAAATCACGCTCGAATTCATGGCATTCGGGGAAGGAAAGGCGCTGCGGCGACAGCCAACTGCTGCCGCCTGTCAGACAATGCGATAAAAATGTAATCCCAATGAAAAATAATGTTTCTTCTGCCGGCATGATTCCAATTTAGCAACAGTCAACCCCAGGACCCTCAGAGCGTGGCTCATTAGGACCAGCCCCCGAATAGCAGATGCCAGCAACCGGCGCAAATGAAGGAGAAGAATTTAAAAAGGCAAAACAAATCCGCACCCCAAGGAGGCGGAGCGGGGCGCGACACGGTGCGAATACATAAAACACCCGTCGAACAAGCCGGGCTACGGATTCCGGGAGCGGGGATTGGGACTGGGATTGGTATTGGGACCCCAACCGCAACCACGGACTGGTACCAGTGTCTAGGCAGTGGTGGCAGCTGCACGGCAAGAAATTTTAGTAATTTAAGAAGCAATATAATTGATTGATATTTATATCTTTTTTAATTTTATATTGAGAAATTCTAAATATTGATATATCGAATTTGTAAACATGGGAAATCTTAGTAAAAATGTTCAATTATTTTAATCTTTCTCGATTGGTCTCATTTATCGGAGGGAGTATCGATTTATCGCTTATATTGATACACTATCAATAGATCTTTATTTTGAATTAACCATTTTCTGGGGAGCCAAAGGAGTATCTTAATTTAGATGAATGAAAAAGTTTTTTTATATAAATTTATTAATTAATCACATTAAGGAACATAAGTTTTAGTTGAAAACAGTTTCAATATATACTAAATAAACGGCATTGTTCAACAGCTTTCATCTGCAAAAACCCAAAAGTATTACAACCTTTTTTTTTTAACTTTAAAGAAACCCCTTAAATTTTTCTAAGTGCATGGGGATGCTGCCGGGGTCATAACATTGTCGGATGTCGGAACAAGCGATGAATGGCCGACTGAATGAGTTTCCTTCTTTTGTTCGGTTTGGCTGCTCGTAAAGGGCTTTATTCCATTCAAGGGTGGATCGGAATTGGATGCAGGGGGAAGGTATGGGAGGCGACATGCCTCCCGTCTCTCCCGTCGCACGCACATCGCAATTGAGCCGTAAATCCTTTACGGTCTTAGTGCTGTTGTTTCACGGCGGCCACTCGCCGTCTGCGTTGCGCTTTTTGGTCCTTCTCGTTACCGTTATTTTCCTTCTTTCCGCCGCAAATGCCTAGCATACCTTTGTGCGCCAAACCCAAATTAACTGCCGCATTGAGGCATTGAAAATTCCAGTAATTGTTCGGATTGAAACAAGCGGAAAGCGTAAATTGCTTACGTATTGTGGCCGAGATTGCAACTGGGGGGACTTGCTGCTCCTGCTGACTTTGGCCTTAGGTTGCGGTTTGCGGTTAAGCTGTGTATTTTCGGCAGATACACACACAAGATACCTCCAAGAAGTGGTCCCAGGTCCACCTTCCCTTCTTGTGGTTTTGTGCTCGTATCTGGTGCCGAGCCTGGGGCCATCCTCCCCGTAAATAAGAAGAGGGAAACTTTTTTGCCCAGCCTCCGGCTCTGTTCGGATGTTCGTGACTCAGGCCAAAGTTGCTAATGGAAATTGCAAACATAAAATCATTTTCCACACAAATTTCTGGCCCCAGGGCACGCACATCCCCCAAGCACAGCCTTGGCAAGCGCACATGATGTAACCCCCCCTGGAAAAGTTGGGGGCGAGTTGGAAAAGTTACCTTGCCACCTGGTCACAAAAACCCTGCTGTATACCAGATTCTTATCCTTCGTTGGCCCCCTGCAAGCATTAGCTAATTAATTGCATTAATCGTTAATAGATCGGACGAGCTGTCGCTCTCCATTAAAAGACAGTTTCTTTTTTTTTTTCATGGTTAACAATTATATTTCAATAGTACATGTTTTTCTTTTTGTTTGTTGTGTGTGTTGTGTTTGTGTTTGTTCCTGTGTGGCTGTGTGGGGTGTTTGGGGTGTGTGTGGCTCTGTAATAATGCATTATCGTTCCTCTATAGCCCATGCCAATATCATCTGTATTCGTGGTATGCTTTAATATACTCGTACGTTCGGTTATATTTCGATTCATTATTCATAACATTGCCTGTATCTGTATCTGTATCTGCAACCTGGCATTTGCAATTTGAAATTCTCGCTCGATGCAGTCCAAATACATTTATAAATTCATAGACCGATGTGGGAGTTGTGTGTTTGTTTAGCAGCGTATCCTTGAAGTTACAGAGCAGGAGTTGTGTTTGTTTTAGCCATTTTTCACTGGTTTGTAGCTCGAATTCTCCCTAAAGGACTGTACTTCAAGGATACTTTTACATTTAAGGCTCGGCAGGCCGAGGCAGGCTGATTATTTGCCATCTCGTATAGTATACATTTGATTATTGAGGATATTTTGGCTCTAGCTATGTAAAGTCATCGAACATCGATATACGCACTCGTGTTTTTATATGCATAGCACTTAATTTGTATTGTTTTAGGTTTTTGTTTTTAGTTTTTGGGATAGCAGAACGTTGTGATATTCAGATACAAACATAATTACGTTTAGAATATAGATGGATAGACTTGGAAATTGAACAGCAACGTCACAGAACTGGGGTTTTGGATACTGGCTAAAATTGTAGGTATAGGTTTTCTTTGCTTCTGGTTTTGCTTTCGTTTTGCTTACTTTCTTTTTTTATAATAATTTCCACTGTTTATCGTAATAATAATTATTGTTAAATATGTAACACAAACGTCTATAACATTAGCCGAAACAAAGTTGCAAAGACTTTTTGTAATAATTTAGTTCTGTACTCTATAATATGTATATGTACTTGAAACACTTTGACTTTGACTTTGACTCTGACTTTGATCGAAACTAACAATATATATGCCTTATATACAATACAAAACTGAACTCTTCGGGGTCTTCACTTACAAACTCATTATATTTCGTCTAGAGTTTACAATTAAATTTTCTAAAACGTTTCTTCACACGCACAACACATAGAAACTGTCGGAGAGTGGCATCTGCATCGTCAATATTATTTCTCATATGAAAAAATATGAAATTATTCAAGTCTGTGTGCTACCGTCGGTAAGGTAAAATCCCCTATATCATATAGTAATTGTTAGATATTAAAAATTAATTTGTTTCTCATTAATTAATTATCCATAGCGTTTAATAATCCATAATTCATATATAATGCTATATTGAACATTCAACACTTGTAATACGCCGAGTATAACCATTCAATTAACTGCTATCGTGTTTTGTAATTCATTTCATAAATGTATATATATTATTTATATATATTTTATCATACATTGTTTTCTTAGTAACACATCTAGTTTATGCGTTCCATTTGCTCTTAATTCATTAGTAAGTTATTACACATTGCCGGCACACTGCTGAGGATCCATTATCCTGCTCCTTGACTACATTACGTGATGGTTATTTCTTAGCTGTAGGTAAATATATAGAATTATAAAACCCAAACTGGAAGATTCATATACATGTTGCGCTCTACCAAAACTTTGGTTAAAATCTATTGATATCTTGACGGCCTGAAATTTAATGTGACATCTATCTACATCCAGCCCTGAAAGCCTTCTAAAGTTGAAATCAAATAAATATTCAAATTTAAAGTATTTTAGAATGTGAACATTTGGAAATTTGAAGACTAAACAGGGTTGGTTTCTTTTTAGATGAAACTTAAATAAATATTGCTTTTTTTGAGGTTTCATTAAGTATAATTATGCTTCGGTTACTTGATATTAAAATTCTATTGTTAGCTACTTAAATAAACCTTCTATTTATAATATGTTACATAATGATATTTATGCGTTTTATTGACTATATTAATTGTTCTGGTTTTTATGGTTTTGCTTCTCATATATATATATATGTATATAAATATGTAGGTTGCTTTAACACTTTTATCCTTTCGCCTCGTCGTCACCTGTCCTTCGATTTAATTGATACTTTTGATGGGAGATTTTTTCATGAGTTTAATTCATATTATAGCTAAGAGTATTTCTATAGTTTTTTTTTCTTTTTTTTGTTGTAAGTATTTAAGGTGTAAAGTGAGTTTCGACTAATTAAAGATAAAGTTAATGAGGTATTAAAAAACGTAACAATAATTAAATTAGTATAAATTAAGAAACCTGAAAATGCATTAATATTTGACTAAAAGAACTAATTACAAACCAAGCAAACCATAGAAACAGACAACAGTTTTGTTTTGCTGGGTTATTAAAGGATAATATAAGTTTAAAAATATTTAATAACAAAACTATATTATAAATACTATATATAAATTATAAAACTTCTACAAAAATCAGTGCATTTTTGTAAATTGCTTTCGTAATTCATAAGATACACATATTCTCGTTCTTTCTAGTTAAGTTTCTAGTTCCGAAATGGCCGTTTCACTGATATGTTCACGGATGCTGAAAGTCTGTGATATATATACTCGTAAATAACTGACAAATTTACACATAACTACCTCTTGTCTTCCCCTGACATCCATATACGCATGCTTAGTTGTATACAAAAGATCAGTTGGCTTATAAAGATATATTTTATATTATAAAGATCTCTGGCGAGATCCAGCTAAAAGGTGTATAATATATAGGGGCCGTAAACGGCCCTCAAAAAGTGGTGTGCAGTCGAAACGAATCAAAAATATCGTACTGTATTTATCGTTATTTATAGGTTTATCTCTTTATCTTATAGACAAGGTACACACATTTATATATATATGCTATGCTATCGAAGATCTACTATGGCGGCGGTCCCTCCTGATCGGCGGTCCGCCCGATTTGCTCATAGAGTCAACAAGCAAATAATAATTGATTGGTAGGTAAATATGAAACATGATCTCTGTTTCCATTGGTTGGTTGTATATATGTATATATATAACCTATGTACATGGTCATGTACGGCCTAAAAGTAGGGTGTATGCCACCGATATGATACGATATATATATATGTATGTATGTAGGTGTAGACTAGTAGCAATAAGTAATATCACTTTTGGTAATTTTAACAGGCGAGCCATCGAGACTCTGATATGTATCGTTACCTTGGTTGTGTCTTATGTTAACAAACGTTGAACCGAAAATATTTTGCAAACTGGAAATCATATAGCCCGGCTGGCCGGGAATCCATTTCCGGCCCGGCAACCGCCACAATGTCACCCGAAAGAGTTTCCCTTTGGTTCAGATTTGTGCAACTTGTGATATGTCTGCGATATGGAATGCCATTGCCTGTGGAACGGCGGTCCTCGGGCGAAAATGGTCCGCTGGCCAGCCACGCCGCTTAGGGCTACCTTGTATATAGATATATCTATAGTTATATGCGCGTGTATATAATATCTGATATATAGTATGCAGGTGTATATGTACTTGATATGGCGGGAGTGCTGTTTCCCCTTAAAAACTAACTAAGCCTAGCTTTGGTTTCTCTAGCTTCACTGACTGATAGACACGAAAACGGCTGCATGAGTACTGAGTATAGGGCATAGCCGACCCGATCGGGCCGCGCTATATAGCTGCTATATATGCTGATGCATATATATGCGATTTGTAGGCGATGGGTAGTACTTCTTTGGTTAACCTGGGTTTGGGAAGTTTTGAAACAATTATATTATAATACCAATATTTCAAGAAAAGAAAAGGTTTAACTGTTTTTGATCGAAATATTTCTTGTGAATCGTATATGTCTTAAATGAGGAAATTTCTGACCTAACTTCTTTACAGTTTGTTCTTCCTTAATTTCAACAAAGACCTTAAAAAGTTCAAGATGCGTAAAGCAGAAAAATGTAGTTTCAGAATTTATTCTTTTGAATAATCAATTAAGGAGTCTCTTTTTCTAATTGGATCTTTTAAGAGGTTTTCATTGTAATATATCCCCCTGTTCCCCAGGATAACCAAAGAGTCTCCTTCCCATCACCGCCTTTAGTTAGTTGCTTCAACATTTCGTGTATAATACAAAACTTGGTGCAGTGCAAGGCATTAATTAGCTGCTGTATTAACTATCTGCATGTTATGCTCGTTATAGTGTACGTACCACTTGCCTATATGTCTATTTTACTATATATATATATGTAGGTATATGTGTTTTGTGTAGAGTATATATATATAGGTCATATGTCCAACAGATATAATCGAACGGAATGCACATGGAAATGTGCAAAAGAACACGTTTTAAGACTGGGCAACAGTTTAAAATCCTTGCCTAAAGGGATTCGCCGGTCCGGCAGGACCTCTGCTCTGCGGCTGCTGCTGTTGCTGTTGCTGCTGCTGCTGTTGCTGTTGCTGGAAGGGATTGGCCACACGGGGCTGTCCCTGGCTGGCATAGCTGCCGCCCTGCTCCTGGTAGCCCGGCTGATAGCCCTGATCCTGCTGATAGCCGCCTGATTGCTGGTATCCCTGCTGCTGCTGGTAGTCGTACTGCTGGTCATCAAGATTGGTCTCCTGCTCCTGCTGGTACTGCTGGCCGTACTCCAGGTGGTTCTTCAGGCCGCCCTCCACCGGCTTCTGGTCGTGCATGACATAGGTCTGGTACTCCTTGTTCGGCGGGTCCTGCATCAGGATGTTGGCCTCGTTCTCGAAGGGCTTGAAGTCGTAGATGTTGCGCAGCTTGCGCAGCACGGGCACATAGGCCAGGTTGGAGAAGGCGATGAGGAAGTTGAGGGCCGTGAAGCCAATGGCCTCCACCACGCCGCCGGCAATGATCGGTCCCACGGCGTAGGCAATGGAGTACGAGATGTCCGCAATGGCATAGATGCTGCCGTACACGGACACGTAACGCACGTCCACCAGGTAGCCCAGCGTGGGCAGCAGGGCCGTGTCGATGAGGGCAATACCAAAGCAGATCACGCAGATGGGCAACATCAGCATCTTGTAGCCGCTGCAGAAGGGGATCACGAAGCAGGATAAGCCCTCCAGAGCCAGTCCACCAGCAGCCATCAGCCACTGGTGTTGCGGATACTTGCGGGCCATCTTCACCGTAATGACCACGCCCAAAACGTGAGGGAAAAAGGCGGGCAGCCAGACCATGCCAATCTTCCAGTTATCCGTGGTCATGGTGTCCTCCATCCACAGCGAAATGGTTGGCTCCAGGAAGGCCAGCGCCACATTGGACATGGTAAGAGCTCCAGCGCAGACGGCGATGTAGGGATCCATGAGCAGACGCCAGATGGGTATTACCTGGTCCTGCACCTCCTTGCTCTGCTTGATCTGCTCCTTGAAGGGCTTCATTACCAGCAGCAGCATCAGGCCGTCTAGCAGACAGACGAGTGCCAGGATCAGGAACGGCACCTCCTTGCCCGCGAACTGGTACAGGGCGCCGCCAAACGGAGGTGCCACCAGGCAGCCGAAGCTGATGAAGGCCAGCGCTATGCCCAGAGCCTGCGACCGCTCATTCTCCTCGGTGAAGCGATCGGCTATCATGGCCAGTCCCGAGGTGTCCGCAAAGGCAGATCCAGCTCCCTGCAGCGAGCGGGCGAAGAACAGGACGCTGTAGCTGCTGCCGCAGGCGAAGACGGCCGTGGAGAAGAACATAATGGTCAGGCCGATCATCATGGGAATGTCATAGCCAATCTTGTCGATGAGACCGCCCGAGAAGGGGTTCACCATCAGCTGAACGATGGCTTTGGAGGCGAACAGGATGCCCGTGGCAGAGTCCTGACCATGGTGGTCATGGTGTACTGGTATTATCTTGCCTGTGATATTGTCTCGCAGAGGCGGAGGCGTAGGCCCGTCATCGAAGCTGCCAATCTCTCGCAGATAGTCAGGTATAATGGGCACTATCACCATATAAAGCATGTTGTCCAGCAACAAGGCAATGGACACGATGACCAGGATGAGACGGCGTTGGTTCACCGGCTCCTGGATCTTCTCCCACACGATCTCCTTGACCTCGCGCACCTCGAGGTTGATAACAGGTATTTGGAAGGCGCCCGCCATGTTGAATGCTTCTTATAGATAGCTGAGGAGTGTTATGTGTTCCCTTCAATTTTTAGGGTTTCCTTTTGGTTTCTTTATCTCTTTCGGTTTGTACTCAAAGTGGCATGGCGCCAATCATGGTCTCGGCCGGAAATCGCTTAGCATTCGCTACAAATATGGCCGCTTCCGGTTATGTTTTGGGTTTCCGTTTCCGTTCTTTTCTTTGAGGTGGTTTTTCGTTGCTTGTGGTTAACTGTGTTTGCCTTTGCTGCTGTTGCTGTTGATGTTGCTCTTGCTCTTGCTGTTGCTCTTCCTGCCGCAGTGTGGTTTTACATGTTTTGGTGTAGTTGTCGGAGTCGGAGGTGTACGAGTTGTTGGCATGCCAGTGAACAACCTTTAACGACACAGAAACAAGATTTCGTTAGTCTTTTTTTGTTTTGTTATTTTCTTTTTTTCTGCAACTCGCCTTGCTTTTTTATTAACTTTTTTTGGTGGGGGTTTCCCAAGATCTATTTGTCGCCCTCTTTCTTAACTAGGTTCTAGTTTTTTATTAGTTGGGATTATTTTATGATTGAAATGTTGTTTCTGTGTTGCAAAAGGCTGCCCTGCTGGTGAACAGAGATTGTATTGTATTAGGTTTAGTTCGTGGCATGGTCACAACAGCATTATAACGCGTCGATTTGATCACACAAGATTGTTGTTGATTTTTTTACTTTACTTTATACTTTAATCGAGGGACACACATTTCAATCATAAAACAAATACCGAACAAATACGAGGACATTCTACAATTAAGTCATCGCGTATTAGCGGAGGTCTACGTTGGCTATAAGGGCGGGGAGCAATTATTTTAATTGGATTTGTGGTGGGCTTTGAGCTAAAAAAAAGAAAACGAGTGGAGAGTCCTCAGAGTCACGTGGTTCCACTCATCGAAGCTGCAATTATAATTATTGCTTTCGGCCTACACACACACACATACAAACATAAAGGACACCCTCGACTCGCACGCAAGCAGCAAGGACTCGAAAGGAAACAAAAGGAGAGTGAAAGTTCACCCACGCACAGTCCATAGCCAGAATTTTTAAATTTTCTTTTGGGGAGAAATCTTGGCTTAACTTGTTTACCAGTTTGTCAGCTTTTCGACTGAATTCAGTAATAACTCGATGAAGGACAATCAGTTTAGATCGCTTTGATCGGTTTCCCGGTATAAAATAATTGGTTTCTTCCTTTAAATCTTCAGAATTACTTCTGAAGTGTATTAGTTATATTAAAGAAATGCATTTATACAAATTCTTCTCCAACAGCTAAGTTTTTAATGGGATTTTCTCTAATTTATTTCTATTAAAGGTATCTATTTTTTTTTTTTGGTAAAGTGATACCCCGAGCTTCCCTTACTTCTCCCACCAGATATTGAAAATATCCTGGCCTGTTCATTAGGGCTTCGTTTCGTTAAATTTAGGTGTTGCCAACATCGTTGCTGAGCCAGCGCTATCAATGCTGATCTAATTTCAACATTTATCTACCTTGTAGCCCTCGACGAGCAGCCACCCCCCGCCGCCCTGCTGGTAAACATGAAAATGCGACGTGTGCTGGGTATGAATATGAGTCGCTCCCCACATTTGAGGCCCCACACCCTCCGGAGTGCGGACTGAAAGCCGCCCCCTTATGAGCCGTTGTACGCGAGACGTAACAAAAACATTTCGTTTTATCATTAAATTTTCATGACCACGTCCGTGTATCTGCCCCAAAACCTACCCGGCAACAACCTTGGGCCCGGTCTCCTGATCGAGGGCGGCACTCACCCCCGTATGTGTGTATGTTATAAGGTAACAGCCCCCGGGCTGCCCATGAGTCAATTATGTTGTACGCGCTGGTTTTGCTTTTATTTTTCCATCCAGCGACTTTAATTTTTGAGTTTTCTCCGTGCCTGAGTACTTTCCCCTAGCAACAATAACAGGAGGGAGGCCCAGGTCTGGTGGGTCTGGTGGGTCAGGTGGGTGGCCGCACTTGACCCTGAGGGTGGTGGTGGTGTCGGTTGGCAGGCCTTTCTATCAGCGCCAGGGGTTGGTCGCCTGCAGCTGCTCGAGTCAAGTGCAGAAACGTGTGCCTACATGTTGATTATAATAAGGCCCACACCATAGATATAGTATATAGTATATAGAATTCAATGTATTTCGTGAGTGTGTTTGAAAAGTAATTATTAACATGTACAGGAAATATAGCCCCACAAAATGTAACCAGTTCGATAATATGGAGAGGAATACAATTAAAATATAGGAAATTGCTGTGAATTTGAAATCATATTAAAGCTGCATAGAAAATGTTACTGCTGACAAAACCAGACCAGTTTTACCTGAATTTTGGTTGATGAAAAGTTATATCCTAATTGAATAAATATAACGTTCTAGCAATTTTTGTGGCGCCTGATGAGAAATGTTTTTAAGGGACGTTCTTTATTTGCAGAAATGCCAAAAAATCTCTTGATATGATATTCAAAAAAGAAGACCAAAAAATGCATCTTAAGATTCTCAGTAGATCCAATGACTAACTTTTAGATACATTTTTAATTAACTATTAATATTTAGCAATTTTTATAATATCACTAAAAGACAGAAAATAAATACAAGGAAAGTAAAGAACTCTTAATATTTTCCGGTCTTCAAAAATCGCTTCATCTTCTAATCTATTCAAACTCATACCCTCATATCCCTAGAAACCCCAGACAACTGCATAAACACACACACCCAATTATGTGTTATTCGTTGTGCATACATGTTTATGTATCAGCTATAGCAATTTGTATTTACGCTTTTATAATTTTATTGATTTTTACGCCCTGTCTGGCAAAGCTCCGTGGACAGCTGACGAACTTCCCAGCCGGATGCATAAACATTTATACAAAATTTTCGATTCAGTCTTGCTTTTGCTTTGAGTTTCGTTTTCATTCCGCCCCAGTCACAGCCCCAGTCACAGCCACAGCTCTAGCCCCAGTCCTCAACCCAGAGCCCTTTGTTCGGCGTCCTGCTGGGGATTTTGGGTTGCTTTCATGTTGCTCTGTGGGGTCGAGCGGCAACTTCCGACTCCGGCTCAATTAGCAGGCCAAGCGTTCATCTTTTATGCAGCTTCCACCGCAGTAAATTATGACAGCCCATGTGTTTGTTTTCCTGAACCAAATTTAGTTTCTACTTTCTGCTTCGTTAATAATAGAGCAGCTGTGGGGGTTGCTTCAGGTGTCAGGAATGTTTTCTAGGTTTATGTCAGAAGCTCATTTTAAAATATTGGATAAAATAGCAAATTCTAAATTATTGGATATAATAGCAAATAAGAAAAGCACAAAGATGACTTTAAAGAGGTTAAGAAATGGGTTTAAGCTAAAGGTAACATTATTTGTTAATAAAAACATATAATATTTAGATATTCTAGATATTCTTGAAGATCCCTTTCAAAGATATTTCTCCCCTTAAAAAGGATGGCTGGACATCACTAGTTCCCTTGAAATATTAAGCAGGCTTTAAGGCGACCTCTGAAGCCTTTTAGGAAGCCGAAAATTTAATCTTCTGCCAGACAACAAAGTGCAAAATGGGATCTGGGCCAGCTATTCACGAGGGGTCCCTGCTTTTTGCCAGCTTTCTGCCAAAAAGCCCACCCACATCACGCCTCCACATCAATGGCAGGATGATCGTCGACTTTTGCCACCCGCAACCGTAACCCTGGGAACATCCGCAGCTTGCTAGCAGCGCCACTCTCTGCTCCTGTCGTTTTTCACAAACCTTCCAAGGATGTTTGCTTCCGAGAAATACAAAAAAAAAAAAAAAAAAAACAGAAAAGGGGAAAAGGGGGCACCGAATGAAATTACATTCGCTTTTTCAGCCTGCGACTCTGCGGGGGCGTGGACAGCTGGGTGTGCCTGCCGTCTGTCTGACGAGGTAATCAGCGTAAAATACAATTTCATTCTCCTGAAGGGTAAGACATAAAAAATACAATATCGCCCGTGTCGGGGGCTGTTTGCATTTGCAATGAGATGTTGCCAACGTGAGCTTTGGCGCTTCGCCATGGCTACCCGGGGCTCCAAAAGCGAAGGCGTATATTCCTGTATACCATTAAAATTAATAATCTAGACCATTTGCCATTCTCATTTTGCTCTTACTTTTTTTGGGGGAGTGCAAAGCGGACTGAGACGGGGTTCTTAAATAAACAGCAAATAAAATATATCATAATATTTATGGTAAGCCGCATTTCGCACGCAGGCACTTGACAAAAGGCAGCGGAAAATCCTCACAAGTGTTCGTAAGGCCAGAGATACACATATATACCATCCCTCCTCCCTTGGACACCCCATTGAAAAGTTGCGCTTGTAAAACTCCCCGCAAGTGGTGTAAGCTGCTTTGTTCAAGTGGCGTGGCTCTTCGAAGGGTTGAAGTTCCCTGGCAGGGGTCAGGAGTTTGAAATGGTACACTGTTAATTAAGAAGAATTTACGAAAAAATATTCTATATTTAAAAAAAATTATTTAAAAAAAATAATACAAATATTAAGACATGGTTTCAGACATAACAAAAAATATGAAAAACTATATTTTATTTCTTTACTTCGAATATAATAATAATACAACTTTAATTTTACAAATGACTTCTTTAAATATATACTTTTTGTGAGACAGTCAAGCTGGAAAATAATTCAAAGATGCGCAGAGTTTTAACTTCTCAGAAATGTAACCTCAAAATATCAAAAAAGGCAAACTGTTTGTTTTTTAATTAGTTCTTTCGTCGCTCCTCTGCTATAAAGTTTACGTAGTTTACTTTAAAATATACTATTTTCGTTTTCTAAGTTAACTTGAAGATTTCTTTTCAATGTTTTTATTTACAATGTTCACTAATATGATATGTTGTGAGCATTATACAATCATGGACTCATAGATCGTTTAATTTTGTTGCTAAAACCTTTAATAAAATGTAAAAAATATGTATAAAACAAGAAATATTAATTCTCCTATCTATATTCTCAGTGTAATACAAAAATCGAATCAAAATTGTAGAAAGTTCACCTCTCCCCAGGTGGATGTGCTCGCCGGCGCGTAAGCCACGTATGGAACTCACTTCGTTAGCTGGCGGCCGGCACCTGAGCAATTGCCTCTAATGAACCGTGGTCAGCTAATGAGCCTCCACTTACTTCGCTCTTCGCTGGACTCACCTTGGCCACTCTTGATCGATTAACTGGGCGCCGCAGTTGCCTCGGCTACCTTAACCCTCTTCCGCCGACCAAGTGCCAAGTGTTTGTCTTGGTGACATTTCTGTTTCAAGTTTAATTGTCTTGTCCGCTGTCTCTCGACGCCATCGATTGCGTGAGTTTTCTAACTGGGTTAGCTGGGTCTGGGTGTGCTTAGTTTGGAATACTTTTTAATTGCAAAAGTTTCTTCCTGGGAAACACGCAGAAAATGTCATTTTCGGTTGTGGATCCTTTTCAAAGCGAAGCGTGTTTGCTGCCACCCTCTTAGAGCTCTTGTTTTATGGCTTTTATTGCTGCTGCTGTTTTGCTTTTATCAACTCCCAGTGGACCAGCAGCCACTTAGCCCGAGGATCCGTTTCAAACTCGGTATCCCGGTCTCCCGGTCTCCGGGCTCCCTTGTAGGATAATAAAGGAGCGCACAAAAGGCAGAGCAGAGGCGCCATTTTGATGTTGCCGCTCTTGTACCACGGGGCGTATGAGCAGCCCCTTTAGTGAGGCTGCCCATAAATCAAAACATTAACTGGGCGTGGCCCAGAACCGGGGGGAGCTCTCTATGAGTAGGAGTGAGTGCCAAATGGTTTTCTCATACCCTGGCTTGCGTGTCTAATGTCCTTGCTATTCGCACACATGGCCAGTTTCCATCGAACATCCCTTTTTTTGGTCAGCGTTTGAGCGTTGGATTACAAATTGATTTGCACATAAATTACTTGGACTTGCAACACTTATTGCCTGCTTTCTTTTTGTATGAAATGAAAGTAATTTACCTTTAGGGAGGACTCTTTTACACCAAAAGAAAATATAATATTTATTCGATGGTAAGCTAGTGATTTCATAAAATAAATTCTCGAAGAACCTTAGAAAATCCTATTTGAAATTATCTTTTGATAGATATCTTAGAACTGAAAGTAATTCGACTCTATAAAATCCCACAACCTCATTGTATATTTTAAGGACTTCCTAATCAGATTCCTTATTCATTTTATCGCCAGGCATTTTCTTGTAGTGCAATTTTGATTAATGTCTGCGATAGTCCGACTGTTTCGGCAAATTGCTAATTTCCAGCATCGAACTCTGCGCCTAAAATGTAACCATTTGTAGCTTGGCAAAAGCGGAGCAATCAACAACACCATCAGCGACCGGTTTACGACGACTTTTGATGTAGCTCTAGCTTCAGTTTTCCTTCCCCTTACCATTTTCCATACTTTCCCCAGCTCCTTGTCGCATTTCCCCCCTCGCGGCCTGTGATGGCTCTATGCTGGCAACCCTCGAGATGTCCTGGTCCTGGTCCGTTTTTATCAGACAGCATCAAGACAAATGCGTTACTTGTTTCTCGTTTAGCTTATTACGAGCTACCTTCCTGCCAGCCTTTGTCTCTGTTCCATCCCCTCGGGCTGACGGGCTGGCTGCCTGGCTGGGATCGAGGGAAACGGAAGGAGGCAGAATATATAAAGGGGATGCCCAGCAACCCCCCTTTTGTTTTGACACGAAACCGCTATGAACACATCAGCGCTACAAACGCGTCTACAAGGCAAACAATCTAATGACGACAACCGCCGCCGTCGCCCCGTTGCCTGTTTGTGTTTGTGTGTGAAATTTATATTTATTGCCTTCATTATGCAGCAGCCGCAGCACCAGAGAAAATTGCTTCGCTCCGGCAGGTGGCTCCTTGGTGGTATGTCAGTGGTGTCGTTCGTCGGTCGATGTCACAGCCTCGATGAACTCCAACCAGACCATGGACTAGACCATCGACACATTCCTTCAAGACAGGGTTTGTAATGATTTAATGGGGCAACCGACACAAATTTGATTAGTTTGTCCAATCTAATGATGGGAGTTGTTTTGGGATTCTATCTTCTAATTGAGTGGCTATTGGTGACTGCAGAAGTTACTCAAAACTAAGGACACTATGGGAATGTTTAGAGTTTTTTTGAACTAAGATTCCTTTGGATGATAGTATATTTTGCTTTATAAAAATGTGTCAAATATTAAGAAGTTTGAGAGGTAGATTCTATACTGACAGTTTAGTTTACTTTTAAGTTTGTTGTAAAGCTTTTCATTAGGTTTTTGTTAGGTAACCTTTTTGAGAATTTCTTAGGAATAAAGTAACCACAATCTGTTATACTTCCGTATAAAAATTAAATTATACTTCCGTATAAAAATTTGTTTTTATTTTGGTTAGTAAATCTGTAAATCAGTAAGGCAAACTTTCCCAAACAATATTTAATTTGAATTATCCAAATTTTACAGTGGCATAATTAAAAGAAAAAGTTGTATGCTTTTTTGGCACTTAAATATATTTAAACAAATTTTTTTGCAAAATAAAATGGCTCTACTCGTTGTATATATATATAAATTGTGTACAAAATATATAAAAAATATATATATATGAGATTTTGACCTTTTATAATAACTGTCCTAATTTGAAAAGATTACTTGCAGATTATATTTTTTATGAATATTCTCCCAAAATAAAATCTTATCATTGAATAATAATACAACAATTTAACTTACAATTGTTAGGGCAATTTTGTATAAACTAATTTTATTAAAAGGTTAAAATGAAGCAAGAATTATTTTACATTTGCTCTTCAATAAAAGTTTGCAATCAAAATTATTTTTAGTTGCCATTTTAAGCTGATTGGATTCACCAAGGAAATCTTTTAAACCCGTTCTGAAAAGGTACTAATTCAGATTAAATTTATGTTAAAAATTTGATGAGTCTAAAAATATTTTCCTTAATTTTCCCGCATCACCAAAGCCACCTGATTTTCCTTGGACATTACATAAGAAGCGTTCAGCGTTCGGACGGTGACTGTTCCATTCCGGAACGTTCCATTGAGCGAAGTGAAACCTGCCAACCTACGACGAACCTACGAGTTTCGTTCTTTTTTTGGGGCCATAAATAAAATGTGTCTACCCTGTGAAATGTGGCAAGTGGCGAGGAGAACGTATATATACATATATATGAAAAAGATATATACCTAAGCAAGTCCAGGGAGGGGGCTAGAGGTGGAGGTAGGGGTCGGTATATGGCAAAGGACAACGCTGATGGGCTAGAGGCCTTTGAGGACGAGGACGAACCACTTGCTAAGCTCAAGTGTTTGCGGGCGAGATGTTGTTTAATTTTAATTATATGCCCCCACGGAGATGGACAGGTTATGGTTATGCAAGCCAGTGATGGACCAGTGATGGTCACCTGGTGCTCTTTGGTGCCCGCTTTTGCCCGCTGATTGCTGCTCACCTGTGTCGCTCGGTGTGATGTTGCTCAGGCGATGGGTGAGGAAGCCGCGCAGGTTGGACACGACACGCTGGGGCGAGTTGGGCCCGCTGCCAATGGAGAAGCTACGCAATTTCGAGAACAGGGCGGCGGACTCCGCGCCACTGCCCGCGGCGCTGGTGCTGGCCTCGTTGGACGCCACGTTCGCGACTCCTTGGACGACTGCGACTTCTGCGACCTGGACTCCTGGACTCGTGGACTTTCTGGACGGACGACTCCTGGTCCTGGCCAAAAACGCGCGCGTGTGGTGTTATGTAAACGAGGAGCGCGCGCGCTAATCACCACAAAAAGAACACACACACCGGACACACTGACACTCTACCCGTCAAGCACTCTACCCGTCAACGCTCGCTCTGCACACCTCGCTCGGATTAGCTCTAGCTGGGCTCTGGGTCCGTCCGCTGTGGCTCACAAAAAGAACTGGGCTCTGGGAGCTGCTCCGGGGAGTGTTTCCACGACTACGGCGACTAACGGCAGCAGCGTGCGTTCAGTCGTCCGGGCAGGAGCAAAGGTAACTTCTGTCTGACAGCCCAAAGCCACGGGCAGACCTCTCGCCGTTTCGTTCGTTCGTTCGTTTTGTCGGTATTCATGGACGACGGAGTGCGCCTGGAATGTAGTGCCATTCGGAGAGATCTGCTCCCCGCCGCCGCCGAAGTGTGCGCCTTCCACGGCGCAGGATACATGGCGCATGCGCCTGCTCCACCGCCGGCCATCCGGCCAATTGGCAAAGGCTCCTGGTTTTTCTCCTCCCCCCCAGCCACCATATTCCGAGCCGTACGTTCCCAGGCCCATTACTCTCGCCCAGTTGAGCACATTTGAATAAAATTCTATTCGCGTCGTGCGAAGAAAATCAATTTCCTTCGGAAGCACACACTCTCTCTCACCTGTCGGTGGTCGCTGGTCGACCAGCGTGCTTTTTCCCTCATTTTGTCATTGCGTGCTTTTTCGTAGCACACATTTCGGGGCTTATGTAAGGTGGGTCTGGGTTCCTAGGGATTCCATTTGCTGCAAAGAATTCCATTTTATTTGCTGTATTTTGCTTTGTTTTTTGCTTTTTTTTCACACACTCTCATACACAGAATGTAATTATTTTACAACAACGTAATTCCCTGGACAGCAATCGTGCAATTTCTTTGTTAATTTCAGCAATTGCTTGGACAATAAACAGACATTTTCCTCACGCTCAATTGGTGGTCATAAGACTGCTAAGGAACTAGAAAAGATGTGGATTTTCTAAGACGAACTTTTTTAATTTGATAATTGTTGTATACTTGGAATGTTGCTTTAAAGTTTAAGTTATAAAAAAACTGGGTTTGTTAAGAATATTGCAAATTTCGAAGTCACATAGAAAATGGTTTAGAATCTTTTAAAAGAAAGTAGTTTAACTTTATGAAAATATGAAAAAATACACTTTGACATGTGTCTGAAAACCAGGAATGAAAATAAGAATTAATAGTAAATTAATAAAACAAACTACATAAGAATAAATCGAACTTTTTTATGTAAAATAACTCTAAGCAAACGTGTTATTTTGCAAATGCTTTTTAAAGAACTACAATTAAAAAGTTCGGGGAAGTTTTATCTGAAGTTGAAACATCCTTTCAAACATCAAAGCCGTAAAGTTTAACTTAATATTAACCAAAGTTAAAAAAGAACCCCCATTCCTATACACTTACCTTTTACATAGTTTCCCTTCACAAACACTACAATATGATGTTATTTCCTGTACTTTGTTTTTTTATTTGTACACGATAAAGTAATTTTTTGCTACAACAACACCCACACAAAGCCCTGGGCAATTTCTTTGTTAATTTCTGCAATTGCTCGAACAATAAACAGACGATTCCCACACACCCTCTCTACTTACCTCTCTACATGCCCCTCAAGTGGGGCTAACAATGAGACTGGCAAACTGCTCGGCCACTGATTAATATCTGGTCTGGCCGGCAGCGGGTCGGCGGTCACCCACAAGGATCTCCCCTGGACAGTCCTTTGTTAGAGTATTTCTCTCTTTTTATTCCGAGCCAAGGACTGTCACACAATTTGCCAATTTCTTTGTCATTTATCACTTGACAAGCACTTTCTGCAATTTATCAAGCCTTAACTTGTGCTCCCGGGCTCAAAAGGCCACGAAATTATGTTAAGACCATAAAACCGAGTCCCAAACATGGCCGACATAATAAATTCAATGGCAGATGAACACAGAAAATTACAAAGTTTTTCCGCTCACACCTTTTGTCTCAACTCTTTGCCTCTTTCACTTGAGTCACATTTCTTATGCAGCAGAAAGTTTCAATACAAAAAGGATAAAAAAGGTGCTGTAAAAAAGTTACAATTTATTCACCGCTTGGCAAGTCGCTGTAGGTGATTAGGGCAAAAGTTTTCCATTTTAATTTACAGGAAAAGCGCTCCCAACTGACCCACTGAATCGGAATGAGAGGGGACTAACGATATTCCGCTAGTTTATTTCATTTCCATTTACAATTCACAACTCAAATGAGAACAGGTGCCTGAACTGAAAGTCATGTCAAGGTTAGCGCCGTTTTATTGATTGATTATCGAGCCAGAGTGCATGAAAATGACTTTCCCATCAGCAGTCAGTGTTTATTTTCTTACTTTTTAATATCTACAAAAAGTTACGGTTTGCATTCAAAGTTTGTTGCCACCGAATTCCCCAATCAGCAGTCAGAAACCTTCAAAATCCAGCCACGTAAAGGCAATTACGAGCGCCAAAAAAAAGGAAACTATTTTGCAGCTTCTTTTTATTCGCCTTTATTCTCATAGTTGAGGGAGGAAACTTTTAATGCAGCGATCGATATGAGTCCTACTTGGAGGAGGAGGAAGAGAAGGAGCAGGAGCAGGGGCATCTTCTCAAAGGTAAATCAAGGTGTGCCTCGTTGGCCCGTGTGCGTGTCCTTAGCAGGAGAAGTGTGGTTGTGGCTGTGGGTGTGCCTCTGGGTCTCTGTGTGGGTGGGTGTGCCTGCTGCGGATGTTTGCGCTCGGTTTAAATATAAAACAAGAAATAACGATTTACTTAGTAACTTGCCTGGACGTTGTGATACCTATTAATAAATAGTATATGAGTATATATTAGTAAAGTGCAGGCAAAAGATTTCAAGAAACTATAAAGAACTTGGTTGGGACTCTTTTATAGAAGCATGGTTTATTGGTGACCCTAAATATATTTATTAAAAAAAAATATTCCTCTTTATATATCACAATAAATCCATTATGTCCCACAACTACCGGGTATAATCCTTATGTGTGCAAAGTCCAAATTATATAGCACAGCCATCGCACCGCTTGGCCAAGTCAGGCCAATGTACTTTGGCCAAAAGCAGCCAAAAGTGGTTGGAAACAAGGTTACCTGGTACGCACCATGCGGCCAAAGCGGAGAAAAATGTCTACAAGGCACGCAAAGGCAGGCAGTCAGGCGGACCCAAAGAAGAAAACCAAAAAAACAAAAAACGCCAAGAAACCTGGCTTCGTCAGGCACCCACAATAGACCAAACAAAAAACCATGCACACAAAACAAAGCAGCAAAAATATGTGCTATACAAAAAACACAGGACAACTTCGTTATTTCGAACTGCAAAGAAGAGCAACGAAAATAAGTCTTAAGATAAAGTTTTGATATTTGAGAATCTCAAGTTGAGATACAAAATAAAAACAAGATGTATGCTTTTTTCACCTATTTTCAAAACTTGTTTTCATTGTTTGAAATTGAATCAAATTAAATTAAAAAAAACTTTTTCACTGATGAGAACATATCTGATGGAAGAAAATAATGATATAACGATAGTTTTGACGTAGAAGTCAATATCTTACCTTACTAAATATGGCAAAATATATCGATTTTCTGTTTAATATAACGGACCTAAATAATCCATAGAGAAAATAAATAAATTTAACACCTTTACAGGACATTATAGATATTTTTCGATATTTATATTTTCAATATTTACATTTTCGATTTAACACAATGTCCTTTTATTTATATATCAAAATAATAATATTTCAAAGTATATGATGCTTTCGAAGTGATGTTAGTTGCGATATACTACCAATCGATATATGTACATATTTTTTTAATAAAGCTCTTCCCAAACAAATAATAATTTTATAAAAGGATATTTAATACATTTAAGTATTAAACAATTTTATTTATTTTATTTATTATTTTTATTTATTTTATTTTTAAGACATAGAATCTACCCTGTATATAGAGTTTTATGGCCACCGTCGATTTTTGCCGCAGTTAAGCTTAATTCAAATTTAATTTACAGCTAATTGTTTGACCCGAGAGATGTCATATCATTTGTCATGTTGCGAAATGGAGCCGGCTAAGCGATTAATTAATTCTCCGCCGGCAAAGTGGAGCAAACAATTGAAATTCGACACCGAGAGGTGACTGAAAGTCGTCGGAAAGTTCCCACAGGATGCTCGAGGCTCGCGGCAATAAAAAGATGAACGAGGATAGAATAAACTTCAAAGTGGGGATAACGAGCGCCGTAAACAAACCAGGAGACTGCAGCATATTTAATTGCGTACCTTAATGTTTATTTTCAATTAGGGACTCAGTCATGCCGACACGAGTGAAGTAATGCCGGAGAGGGCACAGAGGGTACGCCTTTTGGCAATTAGATGACGGGTTAGTCTGGCATCTGCTTGGATGTAAGCGAGCCGTAAAACAGACACCACCCCTAACCTGAGACCACGAAATCCAACGGATCCACCACCACCACCAGCAGTAGGAAAACCAGCAAATGTATAATAAAAAAAAGAAAACAGAAAGAAAAACCAACACTTGTAAAATATCACGCTGCGCCTTTGGGTCTGGCTCTGGCTCTGGCCAAGGTGAGCCGCCCACATCCACCCTGCCACCCTGCCACATTGCCGCTGCTGGTTAGCTCGTTACATTCTATCGATTTTTATGCCAGCAAACATACATACGTGTGTGTATTTTTGAATATCTTCTCATCAGAACTGCCTGGCGGCGGGGCAGGAACTAACGCTAAATGGTTTAAATTCTGCACTGCACTGGCCTAATTGGATTCCTTCAACCGCAGCATAGAGCGCGTCAGTTTTTGGCATGTCCTGCCGGCCAAACAAACCGAACCCAACCCCTTTTTTCCATCAGGCGAAAATTATATTTTCCCTCAAATCTTTCCACTGCCAGCGACCTGATCCTTTTTGTGTGATATTGTGATATTGACAGCCAGATAGACAGCAGGATACCTTCCAGCTGCCGGTTGCCGGTTGCCAGTTGCAGGTTGAGTTGTTGCTGCCGCTGTCACCGACCACGTCTGGACTCGGTCTCCGTCTCCTGCGGCTGCCAGAAGCTTCCCCAGGGCGCAACGTTTGACGGCAGCCACCGTCGCATCCACATCCGAATCCCGCTGCGACAAAGTTCGTTTTCGGAGCGAAGCTGACACAGCGCAGCGAGTGGCTGCCAAAGGTAAACCAGATATGATGGATACTCGAGAATTGCTCATGACTTTGGGATTTACCGGGGCAGAAGGTGCAACGAAATGGGAAAAGTCAAGACATTTTGCAGTGCAACTTATTTATCTCAGTCTTGCGGGGGTAGAAAAGGATTGAGTTCTGGCAAAATTTTAAGGAATTGCTTGAGATACTTTTTGATATCAATGCAGGGAGAGCTGAGTTAGATATTGTTATAAGAAAAAAATACTATATATAAAAGGTATGTATATTTAGACATGAATTTTCGACATGCTTTACAAACTCTGCATATAATTTGTACTAGAACATAAAATCTTAAACTTCATTTTATTCCCTAATATTAAAAGGAACTTGTAGGCCTTGTTTCCTACCAACAAACAGATTGATTAAATATTGAACAAAATAAATGTATTAATCACAGATTGAAGATGATGATAAATAGTCTCAAGAGCAAAGATAAATGGATAAATGCTTGATTATCAAGAGTACTGTGAAAAATGGAATATAAATATTTTCTGACAAGCGGCTTCTCCCTGATTTCCCCAAAATATTTAAGGCTTAAATGAACTTATATTAAATACTACTTAACAACATTTCACCTTCTGAAAACAATTTAAAAAATACTATATATTTGACAGATCAAAAGTTAAATCGTAAATGCAATCCCACTTGTAATCCTTTTAACCGAGCGCTCTGCCAAATGGCATTAACTTTTGCAACTGCATATTCATCTGAATCAAATAGCAACTCATTTGCGATTCATAAAGCGAGCGCAAACCGCTGCAAATATATATATTTTCAATCCGTTTCATTTGCATTGATTGCGTAAGCCCCTGGCAACACTAATTGCGAGTACTTATAGTTGCAATTGATTGCGTCCTTTATGCCCGGAGTCGACAAGTCAAGCTTTGCACAGTGCGTGTGACAGGAGCTGGGAACAAGGACCAAGAACCAAGGACGAGTGACGTGGGGCTCAAGAAGGGTAACATGAGCTGCTGCCTCGTTAGCGCTGAAGGGGGAGTTATGGTCGATGGGAAATGGCAAAGAGTTAAGGCGGAAGCTGCAGTTGATGCTGAAACAAGCCTGTAATTTCCCAAGCGAAACGCAATTTAATCAGCGGACAGGTGGAGGTGGAGTCCGAGGTATTAAGTTACGAGTTAATTTAACTGGACCCCGTGGAGTTTTCGGATGTGGTTAAAGTTGAACTTCAGAAAAGGGTGAACCTTTAACCTTAAATTTTGTGTAAAGAAAATATAACCAATTGGTAAAAATTTAGATATATTTGTTGAGGTTTGAAGTCTTACAATCTTAAATTTATTAGACGATATTATATTGTAACTTTATTGAGATTTCTGAGACTTAAAACTGAAAATAAATGATTTAAATTTAATAGAAACTGACCTTTGAATTTTATTTCTAAATACCTTGTATTTTAAGAGAACATTTTTCAAGATTTTATTGAAAATTAAATTGTTATAACGAACAAAATTAGTTGAATATTACTTTTAAAATATTATAAAAATATATTCTAGGAAATACTAAAGGGAATTTTTATAACTTTTAAGAAAAAACATTAGAAAATAATACATTACATTTTTTCTTTTTTAAGCTCTAAGCGATCAAAATATAACTTTTTAAAATAACGAACAAACTAAAATTATATTTTTTATCATTAGGCAACTTAACTGTGATTTTTCTAAAATACTTAGATTATGTAGTTAATATTTTTGATACCTTTTATATATATTTTTTTTAATTATAAATTGTAATTAGTACTGCTATTCCTCGGTAAATAATCCAAATAAACCCCAAATTATGAACAAAACATTTATGTTTACTTAATTTATATTTATGATGCACTGGATACATATTTACCAGATACAGATAGCAAAAACGAGGCAACTAATGCGGGAATTGGCAAACAGATTAGGAGAAATTGACACAGAATGCATAAAATGTGGTCGGCAATCAAATCTAATGGAATCTGCGCAAACTGAATAATATCAATAAAATTAAAATTAAGACCAAGCTTTGCGCAGAGCAAGGGAGATGGCAATAAAGCGAGACGGAGAGAGGGAGAGAGCGAGAGTACATCCTTACAGGAAGGCGACGAGTGGAAGGGAAAGAGGACGAGAAATCGGCGCAAAGCGTAACAACAAAAGTGTATCGAGGAATTTCAAAGTGTGTATGCATGTGTATGTGTTAGTGTGAGTGGTGGAATTTCAAAGGAGCAGCAGCGACCGTCAAAATGGCGGCCGAAAGTGTTGAAGTGTGTAAGTGAGAGCCCAAGGAACTAACAATGGCCGGCGACATGGTAGCTAATCTCCGCAGAATAAAGGGTTTAGGGTGCTGCCAAAAATAAAGGCAAGGCTGAGCCTAATCCCCAAGGCGATCAATATATTTGCAAGGATATATAGTGTATGAATATATACGATGAGGTTTGCAAAACTTAATTGCAAATGTCGCGTGTTTTTTTGCTTGGTTATCAACCGCAATGTCAGCGGGACAAACACTTGGTGGGTGTGCGTGATATACCCCGCACACTCACCGCGCCGTAGCGGGTGTCAAATCGGTGAATGCAACTTTTGACATTTCGATGACCTTAACTAACTTACAAAGCGCGAAACAACAACAAAAATAGCACTTGCAGTTAATTTATACTCCCCCGCCCCCGTCTCTTTCCCGCTCTCTCTTTCTCTGTCTCTCTTTCCCTTTGGCCTGTAACCTAAATTCGAATTACTGTTCCAGTTGCCATTCCGTTTCGTTCCCTGAAAATGTATTTTTTCCTTTTTTCCCCTCCCCCACCTGGCCCCACGAGTGACTTTGCCATTTTGCTTTTGCCTTTACTGTTATTTCATTCAAACATGGCCGCGGCGCGTGGGTGTGGCCTTGTCCTCGCATACTAGTGCGAAATTTCGCTCTCCCGCACACACACACACCCACACGACTAGGAGTCGGACTGGAAGTAGTAGGCGGAGCCGTTGACTTCCTGGCAGAATGAACGCTGCCTTCCAGCGGCAGCTTCCAAGCCACATGTGGCTTCCAGCTGTTCACCAGCTGTTCAGCTGGACGGGAAAGCAGGGGAACGCCTGTGGTGAAAGCTTTTCGAAGGAGCGTAAGACTAGACCTAGTGCCATAACCTTTCTCAAAACGTGCATTTGCCGCTGCACTGCCTCTCATTGTTTCTTTTGTTTCGAGTCAATAAAAAAATCTTAAATGCAATTTGTCGAGGATTTGTCGGGGAATCGACACCGATTAATGTGTGTATGTGTGGGGCTTACACTGGAAATTCTGATTGATTCTTTAAAATATGATTACTAGGAATGTATTAAAAACAGATAAAATACTATGCATTTATTTCATTTTTATTACAAAAGAAAATAAATTAACAATTATACTTTGAATGATATGTTTGATATAACAGATCTTTATAATAACAGCATACATACATTCCTCATATTTAGGTTAAGTTATTTTAAAAACTTTGTAAATCATACAAAAGTTTGGCCTTCAAACTCACTAAACTCTAAACAAAAACGTTTGACATATTTAAAAAAAAAGTAGACTTTTAACGTTTAGCTTAAAGTACAATTTGGAGTGTCAAAACTTGGCAGAAAGTGAAAGTAAAAAAGTTTTAAGTCAAAATGTTATATCTTCCAAGTTTGGCAACACTTTACAACCACTATTTTTTGGTATAATAAAGTGTTTTAGCTACTCTTTTCTTAGTGTAAGCTGATAGAAATGAAAGGGCAAACAATGTTGCAATTATTTTTAGGGCACACAAGGAACACCGATGTTCTCGCCGCTGAAATATTGAACAAGTTCGGCCTTTGTCTGTCTGAATAAGCCGCCATTCAATTAACAGCCTGCAGATGACAGACCTCAATCACTCTGATGCCCCGACAATCATTTCGGATGAGCAGCGACATCTCACGGCAAAAGGAATAAAGAACTAAAGTTTTAATGCATATAAATGGCGAATGCCTAAAGCAGGCCCTGAAAAATTAATGGGCATAATACGGAGGGGAGGACCCCAGATAGAGCCAGGTGAGATGCAGGAGATACTCCTCCCAGCTTCAAGCTACAAGCTTCCATCTCCCATCTCCCAGCTTCACTTTTTGGGTATCGTTGTCGGTTTCGCTTTCAGCTGCGGCTTATTGTTCCTGATGTGGGTACAGGCCACTGACGTCAGCAATGGACTTGAACCGAAATCCCGCTTCAGCAGCGAACTTTGACCTATGCTAAATTAAACACTCCGCCACTCAGATACAATTTTTTTGAAATCGCTTGAAGGCGGCTCTCGGTGCCATGTCGCTTTGAATTTATTTGCCCGCCCGATGAAAGGTCATTTGGATTCTCTTCTTCTGTTCTTCACAGACTGGCTTTTCCTCTCCCTTCCCCTTCCCCTTGGTGGTATATTCATCATTTTTGAGACATGTCAATTTGTCACTCACCTGGCCTGTGACAGGCCATGTATTAGGGATATATGTATCTCCGTGTATGGCTCAGTCGGTGTGCACATCGAGGGTACATATGTTTTCTTATCAGTCAAATCAGTGGAGCCATCAATCAAAGCGCCGGCGCTGTCTTAACGTTTTTGCTGTACATCAGGATTGAGATAGATTGTGATAGATAATTACAAAAGAGCGGCAGCAGCGGTGGGAAATGGACAAATTCGGAACAAACAGCGGAGCTGGGTGCGATTAGCCAAGGTCAGTGAAGGTAATCCCTAAAGGTAATTAAGCTGATTTTTGTAAGTATAATGGATAACCTGAATTTTTAATTAAATTATAGAAGAAAAAGTACAAAATGTTGTATAAAGAGGTAAAATAGAATTTATTTTATATTTTAGCACATTGTTTTAACTTCAATTGCAAGAAAAAGCAAAGAAGCTGATCTTTAAAAATGTAGATTACTTCCTAATCAAAAAAGATTGGTTTTATGACACTTTGATACAACTTTTATTTCATTTGTTTCATTTTAAATTTCTTATTTCTTACCTTATAATATAATCTATGTGTTTTCCTTTGAAGTACAATAAAAAAATTTACAATTTTCCCATAAAACGTCTTGATTTAAAAATATACAAAAATCTTTAATGCATATTTACCGGGTAATCATTCCATCCATTAATTTCCTTTCCACTTAAGCTTAAAGTTCTGCAAAGCATTTTGTCACGATATAGTTTCGTCATTGATGAGCATTTATTTATTTATTAGCTGAAAACAAAGACCAGAAAAATTGGTTCAATGCCAGAGTTTCGGTTGATAAGTGTTCGCTCGCCTTATTTGCACAACTCTGAATAAATGCATGGATATATATATATATAGACAAGTAATGATGGGAATAATTATGGCAGTCGTTGACGCAGTAATAGCGCTGGCCAAGTGCGACGACACACTCGAGATTGGGAGCTGCAGCTCATCTTAACCCAGAAAATGAGGCAGTATCAGCATCAGCTATCTGATAAAAATAAAACCCACACCGCACTCCGCATTGTATTGGCAAATGAGGCAACTAATGCAAGTGCTTTGTTTTTATGCCACCAAACACTGTGGAAAATAGTTAGTATATATTTGAGAAGAAAAAGAAGTGGATAATAAACACTAAATACAATTAAAGATTTTTTACTTTGGTTTGTAATCATTCTTTAATCAAATTTAGTTAAGTGAATTGATATCAAAGTTAGTGGTTTGATAGCTTCGATTTCTTTCTCTGTAGTTCCTAGTCAACATCGCCATTACCATTACTTGGATCGGAGTAGTACCACTGCCAGTGGTGTATTGCCATTACCATTGTCATTGCCATTAGTCGATGGGCTCGGAGGTCTTATCTGCATGCAGATAATGGTGTCTCCTCGCCTTGTCAAGGCCATCGTCGCACTGCTGCTGACTTTCTTCAGAGATCCGTGGGTAAGGCAACGGCACTAGCAACGGCTATATGGCACCTTCATACCCAAATTCATTATGTGATGCCATCGATGGGGCACTTCAAGCCGCCGTGGGGCATCGGCATCCACACAACGAGCCCACGAGCACTCCATCTCGAATACTGCGTGTGTTTGCATTGCGGCAATGATTTCTAACTAAATTTATTGAAGTACTTTTCACTTTTAATGCGAGCGCTTGTGTTTCTCTTCGCCACGCTTTGATATTTATGACTTTTACCTGTGGGGAAAAATAAAAAAATCAATATAAATATATGTGTGCACCCAATTTATATATTTTGTTAAGCCCCGAATTGGAGCAGCCCGGACTGGAGACGTGTGTGACTCAGTTTTTCATCCTCTGTTTAGGGTACTTTGAATGACTCGGAGCGGGCACAATGCGAGTTGATTGATTGTAGTAGCAGCGGCAGCACCGCAGCGGCAACAGCTTTGATTGCCAATCGAAGGTGTTAGATAACATTACAAGCGCAACAGACACGCACTGCCTAATTATCGTTTATCAGACGTATCTCATATTCCGGGCATAGCATGTGATATATATGCGAGAGCTGCCGTGGCCCCGGGGCCCCTGGGAAACCTGCGAGTGTCTGCCTCGGTTAATTAAAAGTTCTGCTTCATTGGTCTCCAGTTCGAGTTCGAGTTCGGGCTCAGCCTCAGGTCGAGGCCCAAGTTCAGGTCCAAGGCAGCATCGCAGGGGAAACTATGTATCCAACTCAGTCTACCAGCACAGGGCGAACTTGAGTTATGGGGACATTGAGTTACATGAACATAATTTCTTAAGACTGTACGAGTAAAGTCTATAAAGTAGTTAAGCCTACAAGGTAGAGGGTGCAAGTACAGTGGAAACTTTATGTCAAACTACCTGACATTAAGCTTGTGATGTAAGATATCAAAGAGTTTTAAGATCTTAAAATATTTCTTAAAACCCTGAACTTCAGTTTTTGTCGAAAGGGAAGAAAAATCGAAAAATATAAAATTTAATGCTAATTTATCGAAAACAGATGATGATGATACATTGAAGTTACTTTTACGTTAAAATACGGATGATACATTATCGACATTTCTATGTTTTCTGTCATCACTAATCTGAACTTTTAAATATAGAAATTTAAGCAAGCGAATCTTAAATAGTTTCGTTCCACCTAAACTGAATTTACCTTAAAATGTTCCCAAAAAATATAAGCACATCTCCTCCCAAGAAGTTTCACTGTACGCCACAGTACTGACCAAAGTTAGGACATATAATTAATTTATTTACACCACCATTGAGCCCCGTCTCCCGTTCTGAGAAATCCAATCGAATCCAATCAAAACTTGGCGGCAGCCGAAAAGAAATAGAAATGGCTTTGACTTTGTGCTGTTCACGAGGCGTGTGGGCTTAAGTTCGGTTTATTTGGTGTAGGGCTCGACCCACTTCCACTCCTCCCAGACGACGCACGACTGCTCCTTCTCCATGAAGGCGTAGTTGTCCGGGCACTGGATGTAGTCGGCCTTCTCCTGGCCCTCGGGGCAGACCCAGTAGTGGGTGGGGTCCGAGATGTCGCGGAATTTGCGAGCGTGATCCTCGACGATGGCACAGTTGGGCTCGGCGTAGATGTCCTGGCCGTTATAGGCGGAGCTGAGGGCCAGGATCAGGCCCAGAAGCAGGCAGCAAAGGAAAGTGCCTGCATGGAAATGAAGTTAAAGTTAGTCTATGTTTTAGCAGAGAAACTTAGGTGATGTCTCACCCTTGTACATGATGAAAGTGTTGCAATCGAAGGCCGAAAATTGGCATATTTATAGTGCCTCATAGGCCTTATCGCTCTGCACTGGGCCACTTGTTGCACAGCGAAAATCACTTAGTCCAAATGAGTTTCGATTTATTTTTAGGTCTCCGCCTGCGGATGTCGCCGAGCTGCTGCTGGCTGCTGCTGCTGCGTCTGTTGCTGCTTCTCACCTTCGTTTTGGGCAATCATAACGAGCCGCATTTCACTTGGCCGCATTAATTGGATTTGGCCCCCGAAGAGAGACCGAGGAGCGTGTCGGCTTAATCGATAATTAGCCGCTGCACTGCGCGTTGCCGCCATCGTCTTGGCCAACCTGAAATAATCAGTCAGCTTAACACATGCCAAGTCATCTGACATCTGCCAGACTCCGACGGTCTCCTCCTGGCCAAGTTTCGTCGGCTGATTGGCAAAACCCCTTCTTTCCCTCAATGCGGAAACTGTAATTACACTTTAAATACTGCAACATTTTGTAAGCGATTTTCAGGGCTTTTGTTTTCGCTGCTAAACGGTTTTTCAGTCGTGAATTTGGATTTTTTTTCCCTTTATTTTTATTATACGATGTTTGTTAGTTTTGCTATTTATATTGGTCAAGTGGCTTGGCGCCCGAATCGCTGCGGGGCTTCGATGCCAAACAAAGCCACAAAGAAACAAACAGTTACCATAAATGCAAAATACTTTTGCAAAATGACTAAAGAAAAAACAAAAGAGACTACAACAAATATTACAAAAATAGAAACAAAAACGAAATAAGCATCGAAGAGTTGGTCAGCAATTAATTAATGAATGGGCCGATAGACTTTAATGTTGCACAATTTAAACGAATTCATATTTCAGCATTTGTTTTATGGAAATATGGAAATATGGATATATATAAAATATGCGATTATGGATTTGGCATGCCATCTGGGATTACACGTGACAAGGTGTCAATAACTAGTCATGGGTATTAGGCAGGGTGTCGACTTATAGACCCTATAAATTTGAGTTTGTAAACATCAATTAGTAATAGTTAGTTAAGGTTTATAAATACAAATTTATCACTTAAACACAATGCAAGAGATTTTTATCTTTTATCGAAGGTTGACTGCACTTGAACATTACTTCCTTTCTATAGTATTTAGTGACTGCTTTTCTCCCGCCCCCCTGGGTCCATAATTGTGCCATTTTGGCAGATTCTGCTCCCTATCTTGGAGCAAGTCTCTGCTTTTTGTTTCTGCTCCCCAGATAATAATCAACGGATGCGCGCGTGTGTCAAAATGTCAATACTTTTATTATTCTTGTTTATACGTCTCTTTTTTTTGGCTCCCCGTCGAAAGTATAAAAGTTCGGTGGCCAAAATGGAATGGCCTCAGTTGGTTCCTTCTATCGAGAAACTTTCACAGCTGAAAATGAAGTCTGGTGGGTGTTGCTGGCTTTCCAAAGTTATTTTCCCATCGATTGCTATCTTCTCCCCGCCCTTAACAGTTGCTGCTCTGTTCACCCTGCTGGTGGCCGCTTTCCTGGTGGCCAGCGTGAGCTCCGATGCGGGTCGCTCCGCCTGCAAGGACGAGTCCGAGGTGGGACAGACCTATCCGCATCACTTTGACGCCGCCAAGTACTGGCTCTGCGAGGAGCTGGGCGTTGCGGCCAAGGAGGTCGACTGCCCCAAGGGTCTGGCCTACATGCATCTGCTGAAGGAGTGCATCCCCTGGGCCAGTTACATTTGGAAGAAGCCCGAGATGCCGCCAACTGTGGCCTAAAATAAACCATTAACCCAACGTTGATAACTGCAGCATTATTTGGTTATTAATTGATTGATGGGGCAAGGGAGTGCTATGTCAAGGGAAGTAACAACTTTGTATTTGTTTATATTTTACTCAGTTTCTGGTGAACTTCTTCTGTGAAATGATGGAACACTTGCCTGTGCGTTTAAAGGGAATATTGTATTTATGGCTATTTTTAAAAATTAGCTTATCTTGCAAAGATTTAAAAAAATATACGTAAAATGGTTTAAAATTGTCATTAGTTTTAAGTTTTCTGCATTTAAAGTAAAAGTTACTTTTACCTTAAGATATAAGTGACAATTGCACATTCAACTTCAAATACTTCTTATATATATTTTTGAAGCAAAAGTTCGTGTATTATTTATTAGTTTTTATTATTGTTTCTAAGAGGAAGATCTTTCTCAAAGCATTATATTGGTTAAATATTCATTGATATAGTTAATGAAGAATGAAGAACATACACTCTTCCTTCAGACAAATAACATAACTCATTCCGCATTCGCTTTTATTTAGGAATTGAGTTTTGAACATTGTATTATTCAAACCTTTTTGTTAAAACCTTTCCCAAAGCGACTTCGAGGTTTCTTATTTGATTTTATATCGAGTAAGAAACATATTTTGTAAGATCTCTTTATATATATTTAAAGACTTTAGTAAATGAATGTGATGTTAAATCATCTTATTCAAAATTTATATTACAAGTACTTTTAACAAAGGTACATTTTATTAATTGCACACCAACAGCGATCACTCGAATAAAAAGCAATCAGTTATTAATTTGAAGCGGCACGCTCTTTTATGATTTATGCAAAGGCAAAGCCGTGTTGTGATGACAGATGTTGCCACTGAACTTGGAATCCGATCGATGTGGATTTATCGGGGCAAAAAACAAAAGCAAAGGCAGAAAGCTTTCCGATCGCTTTACCATTATTGTTGCTGCCTCCGGCGGTGGTTTGGATTTGGATTTGCTTTTTGTTGTTTTTATTTTGTGGCAGATGTTGCTGGTAGTTGGTGGCTGGTGGCTTGTGGCTGTTCGGTGGTGGCGAGTGAGTGCATTTGGAGTGTTACATAAAGTACCCACAACTCGGCGCCGAAGACTTGCCAGCGTCTTCTTCGCATTGTGTTTGGTCTCTTCGAAGCTTTTGATTTTCGTCTGTCCGCATTGTTATTGTTAGTTTTGTTTCTTTTTTTTTTATTTTGTGTGTTTTTACCTATGTTTTTTTTGTTATTTTTTTGGTTTTTTGTGGCTTTGCCCGGTTATGATTTTGTATAAAAGTGCATGCTGCGCATCAAACAGCAGTGTAGTTCGCATTTGTCCATCGGCAGAGCATCGTCTGGTGAAGTGCCCTCCCAAAACCAAATATCAAAGAAGCAGCTGGTGTCCACGAAAACGGTCAGTGTTAAGCCTCCACAAAGGATTATCGGAATTTATCGTAAAGACAGACAAGTGTAACAAACTATTTGAGCAGGATTTAATCGTTAAATATTTAAAATAGTGTCAAAACAACAGGATGGTTTCTGATCATCGTAAAACTTTGTGATTTATAGCTTGTGAAGCAAAATATCTTCTTATTTCGATTAATTTATAAAATAATATAATGTATAACATTTTTAACAAAAAGTGGTGAGCAAGTTTATACACAGCATTCAGGTTACCTAAACTAATAACTAAATGAAAAAAGAAAAGCTATTTTGAAAGTTAATATTAGTAACTATCAGAAATGCCAAAGACAGCTAGTTTTTTCTTAGTAATTATAAAATATAGATTATATAAAGTTGTCTTAGCGAACCGTAACTGAACGCTCACATGTAGAAAGTTCTTCATTTAGTTCTTTGTCTTATGGATTTTTATGACCTTTTGATTGATTTTAAAATAACAATAGCTAGGAAGGATATAAAATTATTACTTTCTGAAATTTAAATTACAAATTTGTAAGCTGATGCAAAAATATTCTAGATAAATAATGCAGGAAGACTCACTTCAGAGCCTTTTTTTTTAGTTTTAATCCTTTCATAAATCACAAGTTATTTGATTTGACTATCTAGAGTGATTTTAATTACCGAATATAGACCGTGACGATCCTTAGAATTAAAGAAATATAATTAAAAGCCCTAAAATATGTACGTTTAGAAGAAATATTTCATTCTAAACCCTTATTTTAGTGATATACATTTAAAAAGGCAAAGAAAATACCCCTCTAAGCTGGATACCCCTTCAAAATGATCTCCATTAACCGAATTTCGATTAGACATTCTGCATTTTGGCCCTGTCATCGGCCGTAATTCTTGCATAAGCGGCATTTCTAATTAGGAATTGCCTCACATTCAGCGGGTCATTCCAGTCACCTGTGCGGTCTTCGAAAAATAATTAAAATTTTGCAGCAACGACTAAACAAGCGGCACAAGCTAAACAATAACACTCGGCGGGGGCTGACGTCTGTCACCAAAAAGCCAACAAGACCCAGCGGGATGATGAAGCCCAAAGCCCCGAGGCGAGACAGTAATTGGCAGTAGTAGCTGGCGAAAAAAGAAATATGTGTCACTCACTGCACATGCAACAGGATAGGGAAGAGGGGAGAGAGGAGAGGGGAAAGCAGGCTTTTAAGTAGTCGTGACTGATTTTGCAATGTCATAAAATCCAGCTAACGGCTTTGGTGCTACTGCTGGCTCACGCCCCCACAGCGTTTTTGGCCTTTTATTCAATTCGCTCCCAAAAGAAAGGGAAAAGTTTCTCTGGGATTCAGCCAGCAATTGTTGAGGCTTTTGTCTGCGCGATTTTTGTGCGATTTTTCCTAAGCGTCCAAATTAAGTGGCAGCAGCGCCTCAATGCCGCCGGGCGACACGCTCCGGCTGCTGGCCAGTTCTTGGCATTGGCCGACGGACCGAGCCAAGATTGAACGGCAGCGATTAAGGTCTGGCCGGTCATCGTCGGAGTCTTCGCGGTGGTGCGAATAAAAAGCTTATGCAACATTAACGTAATCTATCTATAACTATTTTTTAGTTGGTAATCCACTTTCAACTGATTTTCTCCCTCATACTCTTTGTAGCTCGGTTAATTTGCATTCGAAGCGCATCGAGAGCTCATCCCAGGAGAAGCAGCAGCAGCAGCCATGCGAGTGGTAAGTCCAAGTGTTTTCACTTCAAGAAACTATCTTTTTAAATATGAAAAAATATAGAAAATAGATCATCGTTTGATTAATTAGAATGCTTATTCGTTTGCTTAATTATTTTTTAAACATAATGTTGTATAACTTCATAAAATATCACTTCTTATTTCGGGAAGCTGAAGTTTGCATTCTCTTCCATTGGTATTGATATAATTGATATAATAATTACTGAAAAAGGATCACAATTGTTCCCTTAAACAATTCCTTAAGCATTATATTTTTTTGGAAATTAAATACCGACTTTACTAAGATTTTCTCTCACTGTAAATCAGCGTAAATTCCAAGTGATGAGTGGAACATCCATCAGCGCGATCTCGATGCGGCACAAAAAGCTAATTTTGCCAATTTCCTCGTTTTCGCTACAGCTTTTCGGTGTCATCGGCGTGGTGGCCATCGTCGCCGCGTCTCTGGTCCGCGATGTTGGAGCGGCGAAGCGCGAGGCGCCGCTGAATAATGGCTACCTGCCCCCCACTTCCCAGCAGCGTCCGTCCTCCAAGTATGGAGCCCCGCCGCCCAGCTCCTACCTGCCACCCGCCTCGGGCCCTGCGCCCTCGTTCAACGCCGGTCCTTCCAGCAGCTATTCGGCGCCCTCGCAGAGCGCCTCCTCGGGTGGACCCTATCCTGCTCCGGCTCCACGTCCTTCCAGCTCCTACGGTCCACCGGCCTCGCGCCCTTCGTCCAGCTATGGACCACCACCCAGCCGCCCGAGCCAATCGTATGGACCACCGCCGCAGTCCAAGAAGTCACACCACCACCGTCGCCCTTCCTCCAGCTACGGACCACCGAAGTCTGCGCCTCCGTCTCAGAGTTACGGAGCCCCAGCTCCTTCGTCGAAGTACGGACCACCCAAGTCGGCGCCTTCTTCCAGCTATGGAGCTCCTAGGCCAGCACCTCCTTCATCGTCTTACGGAGCTCCTGCTGCTCCTTCCTCTTCTTATGGAGCACCCGCCCCGCCTTCATCCTCTTACGGAGCTCCATCTGCTCCTTCATCTTCTTATGGAGCACCCGCACCGCCCTCATCCTCTTACGGAGCTCCATCTGCTCCTTCATCTAAGTACGGAGCACCCGCACCGCCTTCCAAGTCGTATGGAGCTCCTTCTGCTCCATCGTCTTCGTATGGAGCACCCGCACCGCCTTCCAAGTCGTATGGAGCACCCGCACCGCCTTCATCGTCTTACGGAGCTCCTTCTGCGTCCTCCTCTTCTTATGGAGCACCCGCACCGCCATCTTCATCTTACGGAGCTCCCTCTGCTCCTTCATCCTCGTATGGAGCACCCGCTCCGCCTTCCAAGTCGTATGGAGCTCCCGCACCGCCATCCTCCTCCTACGGACCACCGAAGTCGGCACCTGCACCACCACCGTCCTCCAGCTATGGAGCACCACCACAGGCACCGGTTAGCTCGTATCTGCCACCCGCACCGCGTCCGTCGAAGCCCTCGTCCAGCTATGGAGCGCCCAGCGTAAGCAGCTTTGTTCCCTTGGCCTCGGCGCCATCGACCAACTATGGAGCGCCATCGAAGACTCAGAGCCTGGGCAGCAGTGGCTATACATCGGGACCTTCCTCCTATGATGCCCCTGCGGCACCGCCCTCGTCTTCGTACGGAGCACCCTCAACCTCGTTCCAGCCAATCTCGCCGCCTTCGTCCAGCTACGGAGCTCCCAGCAGCGTATCCGGCTCAAGCAGCGGCAGCTTCTCGACGGCTCCTTCGTCCTTGTACGGAGCACCGAGCAAGGGTTCCAGTGGATCCCATGGCGGATCCTTCCACTCGGCTCCCTCCAGCTCTTACTCGGCTCCCAGCGCCAGTGCGAACAGCGGAGGATCGTATCCCTCGGCACCTTCGTCTTCGTACTCCGCCCCCAGCCCGAGCTCAAACAGTGGAGGATCCTATCCATCGGCGCCTTCGTCGTCTTACTCGGCACCTAGCTCTGGATCGAACAGTGGTGGACCTTACCCGGCCGCTCCCTCCTCTTCTTACTCCGCTCCCAGTGCGGATGCCAACAGCGGAGGCTCTTATCCCGCGGCTCCATCCTCTTCGTACTCGGCACCTAGTTCAGGATCGAACAGCGGTGGCCCCTACCCAGCAGCTCCTCAATCCTCGTACTCGGCACCCAGTCCTGGAGCTAACAGTGGAGGCTCTTATCCCGCGGCTCCATCCTCTTCGTACTCGGCCCCTTCGTCTTCGTACTCCGCTCCCAGCCCGAGCTCAAACAGTGGAGGACCCTACCCATCGGCTCCATCCTCTTCGTACTCGGCACCTAGCTCCGGATCAAACAGTGGTGGACCTTACCCGGCAGCCCCTCAGTCTTCGTACTCCGCCCCCAGCCCGAGCTCAAACAGTGGAGGACCTTATCCGTCGGCGCCTTCGTCCTCGTACTCCGCTCCCATCCCGAGCTCCAACAGTGGAGGACCCTATCCAGCAGCACCATCCAACTCATACTCTGCCCCCATCTCGCCACCATCTTCGTCATATGGAGCACCTGCCTCAGGACCGTCCCAATCCTATAGTGCTCCCTCCTCTTCCTACGGAGCGCCTTCAACCGGATCCGGATCCAGCGCAGGCTCCTTCTCATCCAGCTCATCCTTCGCCTCATCCTCGGCTTCGAGCAGTGCTGGCAGTTATCCCTCGGCACCCTCCAGCTCCTATGGAGCTCCCGCTCAGAGTTTCCCCAGCGGCCCATCCTCCAGCTACAGTGCCCCGCCCACTGGTGGATCCTCCAGCTCTGGCCCCTATCCCAGTGCCCCGGCCCAGGACTCCGGTTACGAGTACAATGGACCCAGCCAGGTGCCCGAGACCATCCAGCAGAGCTACAGCGCCGATGGAGGCTACACCTACCGCAAGAAGTGAGGCCATCACCCAACCAGCGTTCGCCATGTGCCTTTGAATACTCAGTCACCTGCCACGAGCCACCAGCTACCATTATGCACCACCAGCACCAACCACCACCACCTCATGTCATCTCTCGCAACTGTAAATTATTCCCCAAACTGACCAGAAATTCGCCCATTCTATCGTATTTCCCAAAATGCAACCCATGGAACTCTAGCCGTAATTCATTGTACCATTAGATGTAAAAGACCAAACGTTTGTTAAATAAACAACTTGATGAAGAATCATAAAAAAATATATTATTTATCATAACAAAGAGGAGGAATTGAAAGGTCATCTACAACTTCCTTCTTTCCAACTTTCCCATCGTTTTACGCAGACTTCACTAACGTCACCAAAAAAGTAACTCACAATTTATTACATAACTTTGATAATGAAATAACATCTTAATTTTAAGAAACCATAAATATGCAATGATCACTTAATTCCACTTTATTGTTTTCTGTGCAATTGGCCATCAGTTCTGGGCGATCGGTTCCCTTCACATCCGCGACACAAGCCAAGTCCGAGGCATTCGCGAAATTCTTCCGCTCGACTAATTGGCCAAGAAGAAGACAAGTGAAGACGAGCTGCTGCTGCTGCTGCTCCGACCCAGTGACAGTTGAAGGTTCAAATCGGCAAACAATGCAAATTTTCGCCAGAATACCGGATGCATTGGAAATAGACAAAGAGCCGCAGAGGCACAACCACTGACATGGCAGCAACATTAGCCACAGAAGCTGACACGACACCGACCACAATTAGGGGCAATTCTCGAGCGACATGGTCTTATGACGGAGGGCGGCGGTGCTGTTCTGGCATTCATCACTATCTGACGATTCCGATCTAATTGGGATTACAACTTAATTGCGGCGGCAATAGCATCATTAGCAGGCTAATTGCAGCCAGTTGAGATGCGACTTTGGCAACTTAGCGGGCTGACTTTCGACTAAATAATATAAGTAACTGTCGCATAGTTGCACCACACACACATGGGAAGGGGAACCCCCCAAAGTGGCATTGTTTTTTTCGGTCGGAACCGATGAGATGCCACACCGACAAGAGCTCTTTGCTCTTTAACTTGGCCTGAGAAATTTCCACCTGCGATAATACCATTCCATTGTCTGGGGATTGTCACTCGCCGACATCGGCTTTTGTTGCTCGGTAATGTTTGCATTTATTTCACAAGCTAGTCAGTCACCAACCCAGACTATAAGTCAGTCAGTTAGTGAGTTACTTGGTTAGTCAACTAAGCTTTGAGAAGTAGAATAAATAAGCAGAGACACAGACTGGGGAGAAACCATTTCCATATATTTATATACCTTTTATTTATTAAATACTTGTTTTCGTTTCCCATTTGCTAGGCTTAAAACATTGATATGTATTCGGTTTGGTTTGGTTTTATATCTGATCATAATACATCGTGTATATCGTAACCATTTTCCTATTCATGTTTATTTTAATTCCCTTTCGGTTAACATAATTCCACTAAACGTACTTGGAATGGATAGACCAAGTTTAGTTAACAATAACATAGGTACGTACTCTTTTTTAACTAATTGCAAAACAGAATATTTCGTTTTGAATGCATAAATTATTTGGTGGTTTTGGTTGATAGTTGATAGTTGATAGTAACATTACAAACGATTAGTTTTTTTTTGCTTATTTACAAACCTGGTTAACAGCTGCACAAAGAAACGCACTTAATTATGTTATGTAACTCTGGAAATTTAGTTAAATTTGAACTCTATCGAAATGTACACACTCAGATCTGATGCAAGAGATAATAACAATAACAACGAACAGATACACGGATATATGCGTAGATGGATGTCCTGCAAGGACTCAAAACACTTCAGTTAGTAAGTTAGTAAGTAGTCTCGCTTATGTAAAGGTTAAAAAACTTTACCCCAAATACAACAAACAGACGAGGCTCAATCAAAACGCAGTCAACATTTATTACAATTAAGTGAGTTTGTTGTAGTTTTCAGGGCCTAACATCCAGCTTGTTACGCACTTTAGTTACTTGAGTTGCCTTTAGATAGATTTTAGTTTAGATTTCTCTCCAACGGGACGAAACTTTAACAAACGAGCCGAGTGAACATTACAAAAAAGAGGAACCAACACACGAGTATCTCAATTAAATTTCAATTTAGTTACATATTTGCTATAATTCTCCCGGATCTCTTCAGCTTCCAGTTGAGGTTTGGGGTTCAGGCAGCGTGTGTGTATATAGAATAGGTATTCTCCTAGCCAATATGCAGGTTCTTTTGGATTTTGGATCAATGGGGCGTGTTTGTCCTGGGTATAACTCTCTAAATTCTGTGGCTGCTTCTAGATACATGTATATATATATGCGGGTGTATATGATTTGTATAGGTATGTATATATATATATATAGTTTTTAGGTACTACGACGCAACATGTTACATATATAATTTCCATTCCATCTCCTTTATTTTCCGCGTGACTTTGCTCTTTGAGAGCAGCTAAAATTCATTCCTATATAACTTGATATGCCTCTATTTTTCCTCGCTTACACAACTATGTTCTCTGATATACATGCTGCTCGCTTATTGGGTTTATATAGTTGATGTATGTGTATATATCTCGATTCTCCTATATAGCTTACACACGACTGATATGTATCTCGTTTTGATATGTTTCGTTTGCTTTAGTTTTGCATTTAGTTTATCCTTTACTTCACTTGTGTTTCTTGCTTAGCTTTGTTCGTTCTGGAAGGACACATGATTCACATTATATGCATCTATATAGTATATATGACCGATACCGATATGCTAATGCCAGGAATGCTTTAGTGGGGCTGCCTCATCTGTGGCACACAAATGCTCTCGTCTTACATCGTATTTTAATATGGTTTGGGGTGCGTGTCATAACGCCTAGTCCTAAATTTAAGAAGTGTCATAATGCCCTCAATTTTTAAATACTTTTATTAATAAAATTAAGATGTGCTTAATTTTGTAATCTCTTAAGAATTTATAATGGTTCGACGGAATGACATTCTTAGGCATTATGACACTGGACGTTATGACACTGTACCCTTTATTTCTAGCCTCCTTTGCGGCTTATGAACTCTCCTCTCTAGATTAATACGTATTTTAATGCAATTTTCGGGCGGAGGAAAATGCATTTGATATGTATTCCGATATCTTTTGAACATTTACACAAAAAGACACGACTTAAACGGCAAAAATTAAGAACGATGGAACGCTTTAAGCTTCTGTGGAAACTATACACTATATAAGTTGGCTAAATGATAATGTAAACCTTACGATCAGCTTTCTGCACTTTATACCTGAGCACTTGTGTGTTTAACGTACGTGTCCTAATACTTTCTGTACTCCATTCTGACCTTACTGATCCTCCTGATCCTTGTGACCATCCAGATCCCTCTGATCCCTCTGACCCTGCCCCCGTCGTCTCCAATCCCCCGTAACAAGCGCAACTTAAAATCGTATAGTTCTGTGGTTCGACTGCAGCCTACTTTCGGGCTCGGCTGGCGAGACCCTCCGGGATTTTCGCTCCGCCGGGCGCCTACTCTACTCAGAAGGCCGTGTTGTCCTGCTCTGGCGTGGGCATGGCCATGCCAGACTGGCCCCCGCCTCCGCCAGCCGGCTTTACTCCAGTGGCCGTGTCCAGCATCTTCTTTACCTGCGCCTGCGCCGTCTGCTGGTTCAGGCGACGTGCCTCCGCCACGGGTAGATCGTCGTCCGATTCCAGGGCGGGATTAATGCGTCCATTGCGCTCATCCTTGCCGGCCATGGTGGCCGCGCCGTAGGATCTGGCCAGGGGTCCGGCCATCACAGACAACTGTTCGCCCGACTCTGAGGGATCCCCTACGCGCTGGATGTCCTCCGGAATGTTGACCACGCAGCGGAAATAGTCGTAGCTGGGTGGCAGCTTGCCGGACTCGAACATCATCCTGAAATATCAAAGTTATACTTCTTCTTTATAATAGCATTCCATAGAGTGACTTACTTAGTCCACCAGGACACTGAGATCAGGGTTATCAGGCTGAGCAACATGGCCATGGTGCGGAAGGGGAACATCTGCTCGTGCGACTCCTCATCGTAGCCGGGATACTTGATGAGGGGCGCCAGGCCCAGGATTGCCTCCCCACCCGACAGTCGGATGGCCAAGGCCACGATGTACGCCGCCAAGCTGCCATACGTGTTGCAGTGCTTCTTGAAATGGACCACCATCAGCAGCTGTGGGAACAGGATGACATAGACCAGGTCGGAGCACATGGACCTGGAGAGAGTGAGAGGGAGGATAAGCACTCAAGCTAATGAGCTGCCAGTCAGGCTAAATAATGCATCACTGCAGCACGTACCACAACCCGTAGATGGAGGGAATGGTGAGGGCCATGATGGTGGCCAGGATGCCCACCACAACGATGGCTACGCGCATCACCCAAATGATTTCCATCTCGGACGCCTTCTGACGGAAAATCAATTTGTACACGTTCCTGGCGAACATGGAGGCTGCGGATAGCACCGAGGAGTCGGCGGAGGACATTACGGCGGCGGAGACGGCGCCCAAGCCAAAGAAGGACACAAAGTCGGGCGTGAGGTACTGCAACACCATGGGCAGAATCATGCTCGTCTCGTCCACGGTCAGGGGATAGGGTCCCTTGTAGTCAGTTTCGTTCCAAGCTGTCAAAGGGAATTAAACTTAGTTAATACCAAATCTTAATATTGTATTTTACACTATATTTCAATTATAAATAATATCTTAAGACTACTTGGAATCCCACTCACGTGTGGCCTTGGCAATGGCTCCAATGAGCACTGGTGGAATGGCCATCAGGATGCAACCGGCAGCGGCCACGTAGGACAGCAGCTGTGCCCGTCCTGCGGTCTTGCTGGAGAGCACTCGCTGGAAGTAGACCTGCCAAGGAATGCCTCCAAAGACAAGCAACAGCCCGTAGTCTATGTAAAGCCAGTGTTTCTTCGGCTCCACGTGCCCTATCCAATCCACTTGGAGATCACTCAGACTGCCCACGTGCTCGTTGCTCCAGGCGAAGGGAATGCACATCCACAGGCCAATGAAGATGCAGAAAAGCTGAATCACGTCCGTATACGCCACGGAGTACAGTCCTCCGAAGAGTGTGTAGAAGATGGCAATGCACGAGGAGAGAATAACGGAAGTCCGGTGGTCCATGTCGATGATCACGGATAAGGTGGCTCCCAGGGCGGCCAGGATGCCGGCGGCCCAGAAGACCTCGCCGCAGAGAGCGGGCAGGAACAAGAGCCCACCCATGCGCTCACCAAACGAATCCTGCAGCGGATCCAGCATGGTGATGTAGCCCTGCTTGCGCATGGGATTAGCAAAGAAGATGCCACCTAAGGGGAGAGAATATATAACAAGTTATTGGAATTAATGTCCTTAAACTCTACTTACCAAACACCAAACTCAGGGCATAACCAAAGGGAGCCTGACACCACACCAGGCCCGATGTGTAGATGGCCTCCGCCGTGCCGTTGATGTAGCCGCCACCCACCCAGGTGGCTGTCATGGTAAAGATGCCCACGAAGAGACCTATGGATCGTCCTGCCAGCATCACCTCCTCCTCGGAGTCATTGCCAGACTGCTTCTTGCGACCAGCCCAGATGCCCACCACCAGGATGAGCAGATAGAAGAGCACGATGCTCACCACGCCGGCTATATTGATCATGGCTGCGATTCAGGCAAGTCCTTGGCTCCTAGGATATAATTTCAGCAACCTCGACTCTCCACACGCGCTTGGCTTGTGTAAATTAATACGCTTTGGAAACGGGTTTGACCTTTAGCTGTAATGGAACGGCAGAGTTGTGGCGCTGTTAGGGATGGAGTTACAACCTTGAGCATAATTGTTGCAAGCTCTCATTTTTCAATTAAGTGGCCCCCAGCACGCAGCATTAAATATTAAGCCAATGCACTGGCCCTGGCCATCGGTGCGCCTGACCTTTGCCAGCAAGGATACAGTAGGAGTGGGTGCCAACAACGTCAGGGAGCAAATGCGTCCTTGCTAATGGCGCGCAATTAACTGGCAGTTGCAGCTACCATGTCCTTAACAACGTATTATTTATAGCTATACATATAGTTCAAATAATGACCTATTAATCATGCTACTTAAGGGATTATTTATAAGTTTAAAAGATAATGTCATACTATCTATATAAAACATTGCTTTTAATTAACATTTATGGTTAGAGAAATGAGAGGAAATATATAATATAGCAGAGAAGAATGAACTATAAAATATAACAATACAAGTAATTTATCATAACATTAGATTTTAAACCAATTTTAAGTAAATTTGATTATTATTTTCTTTGGTACAAATACATTTCCTTTTTTATATATCCTAATATACCCCATTAATCCTTTCAAAATCATAGTCCGTTGCTCATATTTAGCCAAAAGAATGGCTGCTCTTGAACCTTCAGTCCTAATTTCCTGAAAATTAGTTTATGATTCCTGAAGCACGCACAATATTTGCTTATATAACAGCTTAAACAGAGTTGGGAGCACAAAACCCCGGACTGGAGCTTATGTAAAATACATAAACAATTCAGACATGGACTTCCCTCCCCAAAGTAGTACGTCATAGTCACGACAAACAAAGCCCCCAACACCACATATCAGCAAGGTGGGTTTCCTTCATTCACAAAAAATTGAGCAAAGCACTGAGCGCACCGGAGGCACTATAGGGGCTATGGTAATCCCCATGTGGATACTGCGCATGTCCCAGCGCATTTGCGGGCAATCGAACGGAAAGAGACTCACCTCACCTCGGCTCTTGGGAATAATGTGCGCCAAGTTCAAGCGGACGCGTTGCGACGGCAATCGAAGAAGCGCGCCAATCAAATGCGCCTCGGCTTATGCAACATTTCGTGGTCGAACGGATGAAGTAGTGGCTATAGCCGCTGGATCTTGGAGATCCTGGTCCAGGAGGAACACTCGTGACACTTGTCTAGGCCAGGCAGCAGTCGCCCCAGCGGAGGGACGTCTTCTGAGACGGACTGTTACGCGTCCTAAAGTGTAACCCGCACATGTGCCCCGGCTGTTGGGAGGACGTGAGAGGCCCGCATTAAACCAGTGCCACCTGGCTCCACGGCACACCGGAGAAGTTGGTCGGACTTATATAAATAATCCAAATGCAGACCGACGGTCAGGTTGGATATGATTTGATTCCCTCGTTCGATTCAAGGTGCGCCGCGCCACGCGTATCGATTAGGTTTGTAATTAACTTTTGCGATTAAACTAAAGCCATTCGGTTTCCATAAACAAACAGAGGCAGTCTCGGGCTAGGGGCTAATGGTTAACTAAAGCACGTCAGCCGTCGCACCGTGCTGGCGGTTAGAGCGACAAAATTATAACTGAATTGGAAGTTCAAGTACTGGAGTCCCATCGGCAGGCCGATGCCGATGCCGTCGTCTTCGTCGGGAATCGCTTGGAGCCGAGTGGGCGTTCATTTTGTGTATGTGCGCAGGAATTTGAACCGAGTCAGTGGATGAATTGTTGCCTGGAAGCGACGCCGCCACTCGACTCAACTTGGGGGTGGTTGTCAGCGCTGGGGAAGTTGCCAGCACTGGTGGTGAAAAGCTCATCATCCAGTTCGGAGAAGTCGAGTGCACCCCGGGGGTGAGGGGGAAGAAAACACCATGGTTAAACATTTACAAAGTCACATTGAGAGGGTCTTAGAGAGTACATCAATTACAAGTCTAGACTAGTTCAAAGGAAATCTTAAAATTGGGTCTCTCAGTTAGTAGCCAAACTTCTCGTTCAAGTGGGTTATGCCATCGCCACTCTGGTTAGTGGGTGGCACCCACTTGGCGTACTTCTCGCTGTCCTCGTGCTCGGCCAGCTCGTCCAGGTCCATGTCCACATCCTGCCGCTGTTTGTTGCGCTGTCGTTGGCGCTGACGTCGCTTCTTCTGCAAGGGATCCTCGGCTTCCGGTTCCGGAGTGGCGTCTGCGGGGTGGCTGGTCTTTTCCACCGGCTCGGCTGCTGAAGCAACAGTGTCGCTGTCGCCGTGGCTGTCGCTGCGAGCTGTTGAAGTTTCCGCTGAAACTTTTGTTGTTGACATCACGTCGACTGGTTTTAGGACTTCCGGTTCAGCGTTTGCCGGTTTGCTCGCTTCCGCTTCGGCAGGGGGTTCGCTTTCCGGCAAGTTCCTTTGCTGCGAAGAACATGGATTGGCCACAGCTTCCGTTGCTGTCGCTGTCTCCTCTTCTTTAGTTACACCAACTTGGTCCTTGGCCTCTTCCTCCTCGTCTTCCTCTTCGTCCGAGGCAAATGCTTTGGATTGGGGCTTGGTCTGTGTACTTGTCGGCGCCTTGACCACCTTAAATTTGCTAAACTGATTCCGCTTGCCAATCATGGGCAGCTGCCGCTTGACGGCAGCACTACCCTCCTGGCCCGTGGTTTCATCCTTGGCTGTGGCTTTGCTCGTTTCGAAAGGTAAGGCTGTGGGCTTGGCTATCTTCAACAGGCGTTGCACCTTCTGCTGCTCGCCTCTGAGGCGCTGTTGCTCCAACTACAAGGATAAAGGAGGTTAATGCTTGTCCTTAAATAATTTTATATCACTGCTACTCACCCTCAGCTTCTTGATCTCGGTCTTGTCCAACTGCTCGACGTCCTCGTTGAGCATGTCCATAAAGTTGTCCAGATCATCGCCAACAGTCTGCTGCTTCTCGGCCATTTCCTTCAGCTTTCTCTCCTTCTGCTGGTAGGAACCTATTTCGAGCTCCACCTTGTCCATGAGGGCATTGAGCTCGCACTCCTGCTTAAGCTGTTGAAGACCACAGTTAAATCAAATTTCAGGAAAGGATAAAAGCAACACCTACCAAATCCTCATAGGTCAATGTGACACTAGCACCAGTGTTTGCCAGTCGCTGCTTCTTGCGCTCCACGTCTCCAGTGCGATCCCAGAAGTCATCCTCGTCATCCGAGTCCCCTGCCTTGACAATTTTCCTTTTCTGCGCTTCCTGGTTAGCCTGACGCAGCACACCGTGCCTGTCCAGCGTTCGGCACGCTTCCAACGCACACTGCACCACGCAGTCCTTCTTGCGACCCTTGTGATTCACCTCGACGACAATCGGTCTGCCGTTCGAGTCGTCCAACGGCAGTTCCACGCGACAGACGAAGAAGCCGGAGGAAAGCTCATCGCATTTGTACTCCAAACTGAGGCCCTCGCGCTCGAAGAAGCCACGCAGCGTTTTCTTGGGGTCGTCGAAGAAGGTATCCTCGTTGTTGGTGCTGGCGTAGGGATTGTGTGTGAGATCCGTCTCCTCGTCGGCGTCGTCGCCCATGCCCCAGCTGACGCCCTCGTTGCGCTCGCGCTCCTCTGCCGCCAGAATTTTAAGTTCCCGCTCCAGCGCGGCATCTGCGAGCTCCTTGTCCCGTTTTTGACGCAGCTCCGTCACCGAGAGCTCCGACTCGGGCTCCTCGTCCTCGCCGGGACCCTGCAGGATGTAGACGCGAGTGCTGCCGCCCAGCTTGAGCATGTGACCCACCCGCATGCGGATGAAGACCTTCGGCGGCAGACGCTGCTTGTTCAAGAAGGTGCCGTGCGTGCTGCCCAGATCGTAGACGTACCAGCCCTCCGGCTGTTCGTTCTTAGCAGTTTGCTCCTCTTCTTCATCGTCCTCCTCCTCATGCGGCTCCTCCAGCTTGGCGGGAGCCTTGGGCTTGTACTGCAGCACGGCGTGAAAGCGTGAGATCGTGGGATGGGCGGCTGCAACATCGTTTTCGGGCAGGCGGCCGAAGGTCCACACCGCCTGTTGCTGCAGCTGGCACACCTGATCGATGATCTGGCCGGACTTGAGCACCTCGAAGCTGTAGATCCGATCGGCGTCTGGCGGAGCAGACCAGCGGGGAACCTTGTAGGGACAGGCGGCCGCTGGCGAGGATTTCGGAGTTTTCGGAACTTTGGGCGGCGGAGGTGGCGGTTCGGCGGGCGCCTCCGGTCGTGGCTTCTCTGTGACGATTACTTTGGGCTTGGGCAGCGGAGCGGGCACCTTAAACTCGTTCATGCTGCCACTGATGCCGAAATTGTTGAATTTTCGTGAAGTAAACAAAATATTGCAAATTCCGCAGCTGACCTGGGACGCAGTGTGACCAAGTGGTGGGCGCCAAATGTATACCGAACCATACCAAAAGTAGACAGCACAGTTCAAAGAATAAGTTGGCAGGGCCAGTCTAGAAGCCCCGCCAGTTTTTGTTTTGTTTTTTATTATTTTTTTAATGTTTTGTTTACTATTTTTTATACAATTACTTGTTTTTAATTAATGTTTTAAGACTCCGGTACCATGGCGTTTTCGCAGTCGTTCGATTTTGGCGACAGCACGTTCATGGAGCTGGAGAAGGGCATGCAGGCGGCCGCCGGTAAGGAGAATTTTCGCCCAGAAAAATCCACAGCCAGGAAATCCAAGGTCTCCTCCATCCAGGAGAGTGAAAACTACTCGGACTTTTTCCGGGACGAGTTCTCCTACGAGGTGGAACAAGCCAAGAAGAAGACGGAGACATCGGTGGTCAATGTATCAAAGATCGAGGCCGCCCTTCTGGGAGAAGTCTCCCATCGCGACTCTGGGGACTTGGACAGGCAAGTCTGCTCTGAGGATGTGTTTGGAGCGGAGGACAAGGATAAGGAGGATGAGCGGGAATTGGTAAACCTGGACGAGAGCAGCTTCTTGTGTCCAGCGCGCGATGATCGGGCTTCCCAGCAGCTGAAAGAGGATCTGTTGCGCAGTCGCTGCATCCTGGCCAAGCAGGGACAAGACCACCACGAGATCTCGCGCATCACCCAAAACCTGAGCAGCATGTCGCCCAACCAGCTGAGAGTGTCACCCAACTCCTCCAGCATCCGCGAAGGTCAGCCAAACTCCTCCAGCATCCGCGAAGGTCAGCCAAACTCCTCCAGCATTCGCGAAACAAGAAACCCACCCGCAGATCTGGAGTCCCTGAAATTCATTGCGTCCTGGAACCTGCCGCACAGCATTCAGCAGGAATACAAGAAGAAGGGCGTCACGCGGATGTTCGACTGGCAGGTGGAGTGCCTCAGCAAGCCCCGTGTGCTCTTCGAGCACTGCAACCTGGTCTACTCCGCTCCGACATCGGCGGGCAAGACGCTCGTCAGCGAAATCCTCCTCCTGAAGACCGTTCTGGAGCGAGGCAAGAAGGTGCTGCTCATCCTGCCGTTTATATCGGTGGTGCGCGAGAAGATGTTCTACCTGCAGGACCTGCTCACGACGGCTGGATATCGAGTAGAGGGATTCTTCGGGGGCTATACTCCGCCCGGCGGCTTTGAAAGCATCAACGTGGCCATTTGCACCATCGAGAAGGCCAATTCGATCATCAATAAGCTCCTGGAGCAGGGCAAACTGGACACCATTGGCATGGTGGTGGTGGATGAGGTGCATCTCATCTCGGACAAGGGACGAGGATACATTTTGGAGCTGCTGCTGGCCAAGATCCTGTACATGTCGCGCCGCAACGCTTTGCAGATTCAAGTGATCACCATGTCGGCCACTCTGGCCAATGTGGAGCTGCTCCAGCGCTGGCTCGACGCCGAGCTGTACATCACCGACTATCGCCCCGTAGCCCTGCAGGAGATGATCAAGGTGGGCACCAAGATATTCGATCAGCAGCTCAAGTTCCTGCGCGATGTCTCGCAGCAGGCGGAGCTGCGACAGGCCCTGGGCAACGACTCCGACCATGTGGCCCAGCTGTGCATCGAGACGCTGCTGGAGGGCTGCTCCGTCATCGTCTTCTGTCCCTCGAAGGACTGGTGCGAGAACCTGGCCGTCCAACTGGCCACCGCCATGCACGGGCTCATCAAGTCCGGCTCGGATCTCGGCCAGCGTCTGCGGGCCAATCTCAATCCAGAGGCCATTGAGGAGGTGAAAAAGCAGCTCAGAGATATTCCAACAGGTTGGGTGAGAAGAAGAATGAATGAGAGAAAGATTCAACAACCTTACTTCATTCTAGGCATTGATGCGGTCATGTCCAAGGCTGTCACCTATGCTTGTGCCTTCCACCACGCCGGCTTGACCACCGAAGAGCGAGATATTGTGGAGGCCTCCTTTAAGGCGGGAGCTCTGAAAGTGTTGGTGGCCACCAGTACCCTTAGCTCGGGAGTGAACCTGCCCGCTCGACGGGTGCTCATCCGCTCGCCCTTGTTCGGTGGCAAGCAGATGAGCTCCCTCACCTACCGCCAGATGATCGGGCGAGCGGGTCGAACCGGCAAGGATACGCTGGGGGAGTCCATCCTGATCTGCACGGAGAGCAATGCCCGCATAGGCCGTGAGCTGGTGACGGCTCAGCTGCAGCCCATAACATCCTGCTTGGAGCTGGACGGAAGTGTAGGTTAGGTAACCTTTATTCTGCCAAAATCTTAAAAAATCTCCCTTTGCAGACGCACTTGAAACGCGCTCTCCTGGAAGTTATTTCCTCCGGCGTGGCCAGCACCAGGCAGGACATAGATTCGTTTGTCAATTGCACTTTGCTGAGTGCCCAAAAGGCTTTGGGAGCTCCCTCGTCCGATAAAGAGCCATCGCCGGAGGAGGATTCTGAAGGGAACTACATCAGTGATGCCTTGGATTTCCTCGTGGAGTATGAATTCATTCGACTTCAAACCGATGAGGAGACCGACACTTCCACCTATGTAGCCACTCGTCTGGGAGCCGCCTGTCTGGCCTCCTCTATGCCGCCCACCGATGGCCTCATCCTCTTCGCCGAGCTGCAGAAATCCCGTCGCTGCTTCGTCCTAGAGTCCGAACTGCATGCTGTCTACCTGGTGACGCCCTACTCGGTGTGCTATCAGCTGCAGGACCTTGACTGGCTGCTTTACCTGGACATGTGGGAGAAGCTGAATCCGGCCATGAAGAAGGTGGGAGAACTGGTCGGCGTCAAGGAGGCCTTTCTTATCAAGGCAATGCGCGGCCAGTCTAAGCTGGACTACAAACAAATGCAGGTGCATAAGCGGTGAGTGTGTTTATATGTTTCATCTGAATTGGAGTATAGATTTCGTTCCTTCTTGTATCCAGCTTTTACACAGCTCTGGCGCTGCAGGAGCTGGTCAACGAGACGCCCATCAATGTGGTGGTGCACAAGTTCAAGTGCCACCGCGGCATGCTGCAGAGTCTGCAGCAGATGTCCTCCACCTTCGCGGGCATTGTCACCGCCTTCTGTCACTCCTTGCAGTGGTCTACACTTGCTCTAATTGTCTCCCAGTTCAAGGATCGCCTGTTCTTCGGCATTCACCGGGATCTGATCGATCTCATGCGGCTGCCTGACCTGTCACAGAAACGAGCGCGTGCTCTCTTTGATGCTGGCTTCACCAGCTTAGTGGAGGTAGCTGGAGCCGATCCCTTGGAGCTGGAGAAAGTGCTTTTCAATTCGCTCAGCTTTGATTCCGCGAAGCAGCACGACCACGAGAACGCCGAAGAGGCGGCCCTGCGCAACAAAGTACGCAACTTTTTCATCACGGGCAAGGCGGGCATGACTGTGGCGGAAGCTGCCAAGCTGCTGATCAATGAAGCTCGCCAGTTCGTTCAGTATGAGATTGGAGTGGGCAGCATTAAGTGGACGCAGGAACAGCCAAAGGCCGAGGAGGCTTCAAAGTCCCTCGACAGCGGAATGGAGGTGGAAATGCACATGTCTTTGGAGGAGCAGCATGCTCAGGCGCTAGTTCCCTCGTCAAAGCGAAGACTGGCGAGCCAAGAAAGAAATAGTAATGCTGAGGACGCATCGCAACCTAAAATGGCCAAGCTGGATCCGCGAGTAACTGGAGTCGAAAGGAAAACGAGGAGCAGTGAAAGAATCCTACGCCGTTCTCAAGGCTTACTCCAAAGTCTCTACAAAGATTCTCCTCAAGAGTCAGCCGAGAAAGACCCCAATTCGTTGCCTTCTACTGGCAATGTCCAAGAATCTGAAAGGCCTCCGAAGACCCCCTTAAGAAATTATAATCAGGGTTTGGAAAAGAAGATCTCACCCTTAGAAAAAACCGCACCACAGAAACCAACTATGAAGGGCAAAGAAAATGTGGCGATACTCGATACAGTTCCCCCCCAAAAGGATACACCAACAGAAACCCAATCATCAGAATTTCCAAAAGGAAAAACTGCAAGTTCAGTTCAGAAACAAAATTCAGAGATTAATAAGGAAACCAATCCCGTGGCTAGCATATCAAGTTCACCCACAGCGCGAGAGGAAGAACCCAGCACTAGTGCTCATGCCCGCAAGGAGCTTCTAAGAAAGGAGATAGCAGAACGCCGGCGGATTGCCCTGATGAAAATTAACCAAAAACGCGCCGAGCGGGCTGCCACGCCGCCCATCGAGAGTGTAAACGAACCAACCACTACTCCAAAACCAAACCAAGTTCAGACAGAAAAGGAAGTACTTAGTGGCAACAAGGACAACTTGGCAGTCAAGGAGAATTTGGCTGCCAAGGAGAACTTGAAAGCCAAGGGAAACTTGGGTGCCAAGCCTTTCAAGGAGCCCTTCACCAAAGAGTCTTCAGTGACCCCTACACGCAGGCAGAGTGGGAGTACAGCTACAACGCTGCCCCGAAGGAGTCCGCGCAATCATACGCCCACCCAGGCTCAGACCAATACGCAGAATCGCACTGCCTCTAGGAAGCCCTCTACGGCGGAGGAGGATCTATTTATGGCAGACGATTCCTTTATGCTGAGCTCGGGAGTGACGGCTGCCCTTACGGCCGCCGATAGCAAGATGCCAGCTCCCCCTGAGGCGGATGAAATACCCAGCTCTCAACCCAAAGAACCGGAGGTGATGGCCACTGCCTTGACGCCGCATGCCTCCAGGCTGATGCGCTCATTTCAGCTTCGTTCGCAACGCTTGCAGAGTCCCAGGGCGAAATCCAAGGAACCAGAGGTGGTGCCCACAGAAACCACTAACTCCTCCAATGCCGCCTCATCCATGGAGCTCTCAGACATGTCGCTGGAAAACTCTCTGATCAAGAATCCGCTGCATCTGAACGCCTCGCACATCCTCAGCTGTTCCAAGGCGGACGACAATGCCTCCAGTTTCAGCAGCATCGACATCATCGACATCGCCGGCAACCGACAGCTGTTCCAAATGGCTCTTATGGAGCTCCTGGAGGCGACGCGTTGCGGCTTCAGCGTGGGGTTGCAGGCACAGGCAGGCAGGCAGAAACCTCTGATCGGGGCCAATCTGTTGATTAACCAGGTGGCTGCGGCTGAGCAACGGGAAGCTGCTGCTGGCCAGCAGGTTCTATTCCAGGTGGACGACAGCTGCTTTATAGCCGGTCTGTCCTTCTGTCTGGCGGACAATGTGGTTTACTATTTGAATATGCAAGAGGAGGAGCAGAAGCAGGGGCAGGGAGCGGTTCCCACAAGTCTGAAGGAGCAGGAGCTGTGCAAGCTGTTGGCACGGTCGGAGCTAACGCTAATCATGCACGACGGCAAGGAGCAGCTAAAGAAGCTCTTGAAGGCCATGCCAAAGCTTGGCAAGATCGCTGTGAAGCTGGAGGATCCCAAGGTGGGAAACTGGCTGCTGCAGCCGGACAAGACACTTAGCTTTCAGAATATGGTAAGACTATAAAACTCTAAACTTTATGAAATCATTATTTTGATTATTATTTCTCCAGTGCCAGCAATTCGCTCCGGAGTGCACAGCTCTGGCCGATCTTTGTGGCAGCGGTCGCGGTTATACCAGCTACGGTCTCGACAGCTCCAGTGCCATATTGCCCAAGATTAGGGCCTCCATTGAGGCCTGTGTAACAGTGCACATACTCAAGGGACAGCTAGAAAATTTGGAGAGGATAGGCGATGGTCAGCTGCTCAAGTTTTTCCGGGGTAAGTATAAGTTCATAAACATTTTCAGAAATAAAAACATATATATTTTTTTTAGATATAGAAATGCCCATCCAGCTGTCCCTCTGCCACATGGAGGCTGTGGGCTTTCCGGCCAAGGAGCAGCGACTTCAGCGTCTCTTCCAGCACATGGTGGCCGTGATGAAGAAGCTGGAGGGTAAGATCTACGAGCAGCATGGCTCGCGCTTTAATCTCGGCTCTACGCAGGCCGTGGCCAAGGTACTCGGACTCCATCGCAAGCCATCGGGACGTGTGAGTACCTCCCGGCAAGTTCTGGAAAAGATAGACTCGCCCATTTCCATGCTGATACTGGCACACCGAAAGCTAAGCACGCTTCTGGCGAAGAGCATGCAGCCGTTGCTGAAGTGCTGCGAGTCCAACCGAATCCATGGTCAGAGCATTACATATACAGCCACGGGACGCATCTCTATGACGGAACCAAATCTGCAGAACGTGGCCAAGGACTTTGTGATAAAGCTGGGATCGGACGGTATAAACATATCCTGCCGTTCGGCCTTCGCTCCCATGGATGAGAAGCTGTGCCTGCTCTCAGCGGACTTTTGTCAGCTGGAGATGCGCATTCTGGCCCACTTGTCGCAGGACAAGGCACTAGTAGAGGTGATGAACTCGCCGCAGGACCTATTCACAGCCATTGCGGCTCACTGGAATCGCATAGAGGAAGCCGAGGTGTCTGAGCACATGCGCAATGGCACCAAGCAGATCTGCTATGGCATCGTCTACGGAATGGGCATGCGCAGCCTGGCAGAGTCTCTAAAGTGCACGGAGCAGGAGGCGCAGATGGTGTCGGAGCAATTCCACCAGGCCTATCCGGGCATCCGAACCTACACCCAGAAGGTGGTGAAATTCGCCCGCAATAATGGCTATGTAGAGACCATCACGGGACGGCGACGCTACTTGGATTTCATCAACAGTGGCGAGGCGCAACTGAAAAGTAATGAAGGCTTCGGCATTAATGGCTTTCTAGGCTTAACAATCATTTCGTTTTCCCACAGATCAGGCCGAGCGCCAGGCCATCAACTCGACCATCCAGGGATCGGCAGCGGATATTGCCAAAAGCGCCATCATCAAAATGGAAAAGAACATCTCTCGGTATCGGGAAAAGCTGGGCGTAGCTGAAAATTCTGTTAACCTTGTGCTCCACCAGCACGACGAACTGATCTTTGAGGTGCCCGCCGACAAGGCGAAGAAGATAGCCAAGGTGCTTAGCCTAACAATGGAGAACTGCGTGAAGCTCAGTGTTCCGCTCAAGGTGAAGCTGAAGATGGGACGCAGTTGGGGGGAAATTCAGGAGATTAGGGTGTAGTTATAGGTAAAATATATGTATTTATTATTTAGGATAACAAATTGTATATACTTCTGCTGGGAATAATCATTAGTTTCCAGCCTCCTTCGCCGCCCACTCCGTCCAGGAACCGGCATAGGCCTTAGCACTGCAAGAATTTGTTTACAAAATTAAATTTACAAAAATAAAGCAATGTAAAAATTAAACCATACTTTGTGAAGCCCAAGGTGCCAGCCAAATTGGCAGCTCTGGCGGCACGCCCTCCCGCTTTGCAGGAGAAGATCAGGACCGCATCAGTTGGTGGCTTCGCGCGTCCATAGGCCTGGGCGAATTCCTCACTCGGCAAGTTCAGGGCCTTCTCCAATTCGGGCACTGGAAAAGAGAGAAGGGTGTGGCGACCATTAAGCCGGCTAATCCCTGGACTTTGGAGCTCCACTCACATGGTATGTTTATGCTGGCGGGCAGGACACCGGTTTCCTTCAGCTCCGATTCGTTACGAACGTCGAACAGATAGGTTTCCGGATGGTTGGGCACATCCTTGACTTCCTCGTAGGTGGCCATGATACCGATTTTATGTTCTAGTAGAATATAAATTAATCAACGCTATAATTAAGCCGGTAAGCTTCCGTATCTCTAGTGTGACTGCGACGTCGCCTCTCCAATATACCAAGTTTAAGGCAGACATAGTGCTGCCAGATGGTTCAGTTTATAACGATATATATTTTAAATGGCGGTTAATACTTATTTTAGGAATTGATAGAAGGTATAAACTTAGTGTTAACAAGCAAGGAAGCTAACTTATGCCCTTCAATTTACCATTCGGACTTCAGATCAAATTGGAAATTTATGAAAACTTCGCTGAAAAATTCATTTACTTCAATTCGGAAAGCTTTTTTATGTTTGTTTTTTGTTAGCATAATAAAGAACCATATTGATTTTAAAATTAACCATAAAAAAAAACTGGTTTTCTGTAATTTTCGACAATATTTTATTGTGTAACCCCTTTAACAATTGAGGAAATTATTTTCTAGTTTTGTTTTTTAAGTGTTACTTCTGATTTATTAAGACTTTAATGGCGATTCGAAATATATATATGACATGTGGGCAATCATTCCCCTTTTGGCTTTAAATTCGTTTCTAAACTAAAACCACATCACTTAAATTCGAAAAGCTTTTCTGATCTCAGCTAGAGATCTCAGAAGTTCTAGAAAATGCAATTAGTATAAAAAACAAAAAGTTTGCGTATCTAAAAGGTGTTTTTAAAATAGAAAATATGAAATGAAACTATTTTCAGAAAATAAAGGGTACAAAACCTGCTACACTTGTCTTATAAATAACAATCTTTATCTGGAATACAGTCGAGTGATGACTTAAATAATAATCAACCCAATTAATTCACGAGGTAACTAAACGTTTATACATATAAAAAATGTTTAAAAATATATTTCTTCGAATTAAAGAGCATGCAAATCACACAAAAGAATATTAAGAGCGATATGCCTACACTTTTTCCACATATATCTATATATTTAAAAAGAAACTCCCTCCATGATTACAGATTTTCAGAAATCAAAAACAGACACATTCAAAATTGTTCATTTTATTGTTTATACAATTTATAAATCAGTTTCAATTTCACAATTAATAATATTCAAGAATTCACTAAATAATTACAAAATAGTCGAAGCACAGGCCATAATTTGCACTAAAAAAAAATGTAAATTGCACAACGTTCTCATCATTTTCTTCTTAGGGTCTTGGTGGTGTGTGGGCATCTTTCGAACAATTAAATAGGATTGCAAAATAAATACAGGAAACACATGCTTTCGCACGCCCACGCTCTACAGTTTGTAAACTTCAGTATTCCTTATATACTACGGCGTATCAAAAGTGGTTCTTTTTGCAAATTAGTGACCCTTCTCGATGTGCAGGCATCGACATTTAACCTAGATATTGTATACAGTTTAACTTCATGCTTTTTCATTGGCATTGAACAATTATTTCATTACACATTCCTTAAGTCAACAACGACACACAGACACTGATCTCGTCTTAGTCTGGTTCCACTTTACACTACTCCCTCCGCTTCACTCGCTTCACAATCGATTATCCAAAAATATACTATGTTACTTGTAAATTCTACGAATTTATGATTGATATCTCATGCGTTTCAATGCGTGTTTGTTTTTTAATACCCAGCTTAGCGCGTTCATAACGAGTATAGTACATAAAAATGGCAGTCGCCTGCACAGTGATTGAATATAAAACAAATCGAAACAAAGTGCATCCTTGGTCTCTATGTGATCTTTTTGTGTACGTGTAGCTGTGGATCGGGTGTATCTATATTACAGGGCACTATTCGTAGCGCTTAGACGGTGGCACCAAGTGCTCCGGCAGCACGGTGGGCAGCTCGCAGCCTTCCAGCTTGACGTTGATTAAGTGCAAGGCCAGCGCGAACTCATCAGAGTCCAGGAAGCCATCGCCGTCGACGTCCGACAGTTTCCAGATCTTGCTGAGCACCGAGTTGGGCAGTTTCGATTTGATGAGCTCCTGCTTGGCAGCTGTAAGTGGATTTATTGATTAGCTTTCTAACTCTTTAGAGAGATATTATTCAAAAAGATACGTACTTGCACCGGATATCTTGCCATCAACGGGTCCCAGCCCGTTGAAGATGCCGTCTGTGCGTGGCTTGTCCTTGTTGCAGATCCAGTCGTGCTCCCCATAGCCGGCATCGATGCCCTCACCCTTCATGTAGCCGAAGGGCGAGACGTGGTCGTCGATGACTCCCTCGAAGGCACCACCTGAGGTAGAAGAAACGAAGGAGAAAGGATCAGTTAAAAACTCAAAAAGTTACTACAATTTTTATTCTGAATGTCAGGAAATTGTTGTTTGAACTGAAAGTTGATACATAAATCAATATTTTAAGGATGCAATATTCTAATGTTGGGATATCTGTGCGTTGAATTATACTATTTTTGATATTTTACTATATTTTAATGAATATATAATATATAATTATTTCATATATCAAAGTTTTCGATATTTTCCATGTGATATCAAACTTTTCCCCTCAATATATATACACACATCCCTTATTTGCATTAATTAAGCATGTAATCCAAGTCGATCGGTGCGTCGCCGTGCACAAACATTCAATTTGAGGCAATTAAAACCTTCAGATCGTTTAGGCTCCGCAATTGACGTCGCCGCCGTATCGTGACTAGGCCGGCTGACCGACTTAAGCACGTACTTTGCCGGCTCCGACTGCGTCTACCTACTTTAACAGGCAATTGCGGTGCATTCTGGGAGCAATTGAGATGGGCGGCTGACCGGGCGGTTGCCAGGTTGCCAAGTGCGTTTTAAATTCACTTTTTTTTTCTTTTTTGAAGTTGCCACTCTCAACTGTTTGTTGCTCAATTTGTTTGCGGCCTCTTGCTGTCGCAACGGGCAATTGAAAAGGCCGCTAGTGCGGTGCGGTGGCAAGACTTGAAGACAATGTATTTTAAAAGTGAAGAATACAGATACAATGGCTGGTTTTGTAGTTTTTAAACCAGTTAATGTGCCACTGATATATAACAAGCACTACAGTGCTGCTTACGTCCAAGTCCGACCCTGTTCCCGAGTCCGGCGTAGCCTCAGGCTCAGTTGCAGGCCTAGTCTCTACCTCAGGCTCAGTATCAGCAACCTCCAGCTCTTTACCAAGCTCAGGCTCTGTCTCTGGCTCAGGTTCAGTCTCTGGCTCAGCTACTGTTTCTGGTCCAGGATCGACTTCCTTGTCGTTCTCGACATTGCCCACCCGACTAGTACAACTGCTGAACAATCGGAGCTGCTGCTGGCGCAGATTCTGCAGCCAGCGATCGAAGCGCTCGGCAAACTGCTCCCGCTGGGAGCTGGGGGTCAGCGGATCGGGCTCCGCGGCCACATCGAAGTCATCGTCTGAATCCTCTGCGGGTATGCAAGAAGAGAAGAGAGAGAGAAAGAAGGTTTTGACAGAGGCTGAGCACTGTTACAGTGGAGCATCTGGACAGTGCGGGAGTGCCAGTCGGACGCAGAAAACCAACTCAAATTCTGATTCAAATTCAAAGCAAATTAGTGTGCCAATGGCGAAAAACGATAAGAACCAAGTACCAAAAAGAAAGAGCGACGAACAGAACAACTTATTTCTGCAAGATCGTGTTAGCTGTGTGTATAAACTATTTAGCGACAGATTGCTAAACATGTGATCTCGGTGTCGGTGTCGGAATCGGTGTGATTGGTGAAGGAAGTGACTCAAAAGATGGAAGCTCAAAACCTGACCAAGTGCGATCGAGGGCACGGTCCAGATCAGGCTGATAAAATTGTAACAAACTACAAAGTGACGAGTTCATTAGCATTACTAGCTGTAGGGGTCTCGAAATCGATTTATATTTTGTGTGAAAAATAAAAAAGTACTAGGAAAATTATAAAGCATAAGTTTTCAATTGAACAAACATGGAAATATGTTCTTTTTGGAATACTTTTTCTAGTCTTGGAGGAGCTCATAGGACAAGGTAGTATCTCTCTCGATATTAACCGCGAAAGTCTATATAAATTTATATTTTAAATCGATATTTTGTTTTATATTTCAACTTTAAATGTGATAGTTTTCTTTTTTCAAAATTCGATATTTTTTTCGATATTCTGCACGATATTTTTCTTATATTTCTACTCGATATACATCTCTACTTCTAATCTTAAAGAGAGGGAACCACTGTAGGCATTTAGTTAACTTATCTCTCGCCTCGAACCAAGTCAATTACCGAAGACAAAACAACGGAAATGCACTGAAATAAAGTCGAAACTGTGCAGCGAACGCTATATAAACGAAATCAGAGATACAGATACACACAGAGTGACAGAGACACAGGGAGACAGAGAGACAGAGCGACTAAATTAGGGGCCTGAGAGTTCTTGACTTTGATTTCGAGCAGTTTGATCGCGATTCGCTTTATCAAGGCATTCCTTCTCCTCCGTTTCGGGGGTATGTCTTCGGCTCTGGTGTAATAATAAACGAGAAGTTCATTCACTTGCAGCGAATGCGAGCGACAGATTCTTTATAGAGGCTATCGAATTTTCCACACAACGCAGCATAATGGACACACATTCGACACTCGAATGCGACGGATGACACACTCTGTGAAATAATGATCGCATGACATCAGTGTCGATCAGTTTCGGCATCATCCATTGGATTTTGCATAGATTTGCGAATACTTTGCGGCTGGCTTGGCTTTCTTTCGCACAAGGTCATGTGAAATGCGCTAATAGTTGAATTAAAAACGCCACTCAAGAGGCCCACTGAAAAGATCAGCCGACAACAATGCTATTGTAAAAAACAGAATGAAATGGAATAAATCGCGGACATATATCATCGTAAATGCTTTCTTCCTGCACTTAGCGCTGGCCAGCTCATCTAGAATCTAGAATTTCTATTCTTTCCCTCCGGGAATCCGTGCCCGGATTAGGCGGAGGATGAGCCACTTAGTGGTGCCACACGCCCAAAGTCAGCATCGGAGAGCTGCAAATTGATACGCGGCCTCAGGTTGCCAGCGCCATCAAGAGCATCATCCGACGACAACCGGTTCAGCTCTCGGTTAAGGTGGGATCAGCTCGGTTCTGGGGCTCAGTCCGGGACCTGGGGTTTGTTTGAACAATTGGGGTTTGCACGGGACAATCTTCTCTGTGGATCGAAGAGCTTTCCTGCTCTCTCTCTCTTAAAAGGCCGTAAATATTGGAATTCAAAGTTTTATTATTTACTTTTGGCATTTTAAATTGCTTTGCCTATTAAGAGATAATTATATTTCCATTCTCCTTGTCTGGCAGTCTGTGTACACTAATAATCCTATCACACGCCTTTCGGTTTTACTTTTGTAGAGCCCCCATCCGTATAGAGCATGAAGAATAGTGTGTATACGAGAATTTACTTGATAATAATAATTATAAATAATTTATGATTAATGGGGTGTTTAGCTAGGCTGTTTTTTTCCTCAAAACAAACAGTAAAGAGAAGGCAAAAAGTATCTAAAAGTATATTTTGTGCAAAATTTAATGAAGAAATAGAGCTTTTTTCTATGTTCTGTTTGATATATCGGAGCAATATTATCGGAAAAGACAAATACATTAAGGAACAACTTTGATATATTTATATATTTGAATATTTGTTAAATATTTGTTAATCATAACAGACTTTTCCTCTCGATATACAGAAGTCATAAAGCCAGTATGTTATATACAAAAAAATTAAAAGTAATTTCCATTTGTAACTTATATTCTAGAAACTTTAATCTTAAATAGCATATTATATCATAGCTCTTATGGATTTCGTCTAATCACGTACTAATTGCAACTAAAATTAGATTTAAACTTTAGATAATATAGCACTAATGCTACATTATATACAAAGATAATAACCTAATAACTTTATCTCCAAAAACCCCAATGTCACCGATGCCCAGTTCAAGTATATAACTTTAACTAGCCACAGTGGCATAGTTATTGCTTAATTATGCTGTTTACTTGGCAGATAAGCAAAATTAGAGCTCTGCTAATCATTGCAGACCAGACGGGGACAAAGCCGAGTTCGTTTGCAGTGAGACTCGGACCCAGGAGCCAAATGATAAGACGCCTTTGATGATGGCATGCTGACTCGGCCTTACATTGATTTTTATCTAACAGTCACTGAGCGGCGGGCAACATCATTGCCTGGCAACGCGATAAGGGTCGTGGCAAACAAAGTCACTTGGAACTGGCACTGGGACGGGTGCCACTACACAATTCATGGGGGAAAGCGAACAGGTGCCACGGAAAGTGTAATTAGGCCTTGAACTCGGGGCCACGCACAAAGTTCACAGGTCGCAGAAAACTGGAATTGCCTTTCAATTAGAGTTTCAATGTTCAGATTTATACTGACTACAATACGATTGTCTGGCGGAGGCGCCTAGTCACTGATTAACTATATATATAGGCAGGCCCCCGCTCTCCCTCCCATCACACTTGATGATTGTTGTTTTGCTGGGCGTTTTGGCTCGACTTCGAGTGCGTGGCATTCGTCACGGTTGCCTGGATGCGTCTGCTCCGGAGAGGCAGCCAGATCTGCGCTCGAGTGTGAAATATTTATCATGCCCAACTGTACGCCTAGTTTTATTTTCATTCCGTTTTTCTCCTGATGACTCATCAGCTAGTCCAATTTAAAGGCAAAGTCGCCGGCTATCGATATTTTCCATTGCTTACATCATGGGCACGAGCAAGCAAGCGAACGAACGAAGGAATCTTATCTTTGTCGAGGAGAGAGAACAGTCAAGTCGCCTCACTTCTTGCCATGACGAAAGCAATTCGATAATAATTGACATACAAATACTAGAATTTCCCGAAGGCCACGCCCATCGCCCATCGCCCACTTTCAAGTACAAAGTAGCTGGTTATCACAGAGTAACATATTTGTGTATGATACGACCATACGTGGTTCCGTGCGATATTCGCTTCCACCTCAATGTTTAAATTGGCACACAAAGTGCGTGTGTGTTGTGTTAGCTAAACACCGAACTGACACCGACTTTTTTTGCGGTCGTTATCAGCCTTTTGGGGCTTATCACTTTGTTTATATAGCTCAAATATGCTCCGCATATAATATATAGGGTTATATATAGTCGTTGCTAGCGGGATTGCATAATTCGACGGGAACAGAAGCAGGAAGCTGTGAAAGCCACTTCAGATGTCCATTTGGGCGCGCTCCTAGCAGCTTTCATTGCGGCTGCAACTGCGGCTGTAATTGTATCCATTAGATACATTTGGCTGTGGCCTAGCTCTCCAACCGAATCTAGCTCTCTTGCTCGCGGGCAAAACTTGTTTTTCTTGGCTGAACAAAAACTGGGTTAACTGGGGAATTTTTCGCGCTGCGCATGCGCAATATTTTAGCGCGATGGGAAAGCGAAAACGAACGAAACGCTCGCGGAAAACCAAGATTTCTCGGTTGGATTTGCAGTGATTCCGCGGGAGACTAGCTGGTGCGGCGTGACAAATTGCGAATCGGTGAAGCTGAGAGGGGCGGGGGAATCGACTCACCCTTTACTACGGGCTCCGAGACGAGCGTCATCTCCTCCTGGGGGATCATCTCCATGAGTCGCGCTATGTCCTTGGCCAGCATATTGTCCACAATGTCCAGCAGGTGGGGCTTGAGGGAGTGGAACTTGGTAAAGTCCTGGTGCTGCAGCACCTCCTGCATCTTCTTGATGTCGGGGAAGTCGCCGGGCGATATGGAGTGCTCGCGCTGGATGCGATCGTACACCTGTCCCAGGTTCTTGATCAGGTCCTTCTTCTTGCTGTCCTTGCCGAACACCGAGGGCATATCCTTGCGCAGCTCGGCAATGATGAAGGCATGCACCTTGGCCAGGCGCGCCCGCTTAATCAGATCGTTCAGCTTCCTTAGAGCAGCGTTGCGGGGCAGCGACTGCAGATCGCGGAACAGATCCTGCTCCTCGTCCTCGAAGAGCCGGCGATTGGCATCGAAGCGCAGCGGCTGGTCCCAGAACGAGCCAATGTACACGCGCGCCACCTCGGGCGTCTGCAGCACCTTTCCGAGCGACCACATCAACGCGCCGTAGACCCGCATCAGCTGCTGGTGATCGATCATGTCCGCCTTGTTCAGGATGATGCGGATCTTGTCGTCGTGGCCCTTCAGCGCCTCGATCGACCGCCGGAACTCGTCGGAGATGTCCAGCTTGTGGGCGTCGAACAGCAGAATGATGCGATCCACGCGCTCCGCGAACCACTCCAGCACTCCGGTGAAGTCGTAGCCCCTGTCGATGCGCTGCTTCTCGCCGGACAGAATGCCGGGCGTGTCCACAATGGAGATGGCGTTCAGTACTGGCGAGGCCACGCTGCTGCACTGGAAGCGGTTGAGGAAGGCGTTGCCGTACTTGGACAGTGGGCGGAACTGCTTCTTGGGGTCCACCACCAGGGCGTTGCCGGGAATCACACCCTCCTTATCGTCATACATCACGGCAATGAAGCGATCCGTTGTCGGCTCCGGGCCGATCCGGATGCCCGGGAAGTCGCGCTCCAGCAGGTATCGGATGAAGGTCGTCTTTCCGGTGGAGTACTGGCCCACCAACAGAATCATGGGCTTGGCATCGAAGTCCGGATCCTCGAGCTTGGGCGAGTGAAAGTCATGGAACTGGTAGTGCTCCTCCAGCGGCAGCAGCTTGCTCCGGTAGATCTTCTTCAGCTCGCCAATGACGTTCTCCACCACCTCCTGGGTGTTCTTCTCGCGCTTGAGGAAGCTGAACATGGCGAAAGAGCAGCACAATTAGCACAAACCGGAATACGGGAAATTTCGACGGGGTCGCGCGGCCGGAGTGCTGAGTGCGGAGTAATGTTGTGTTGGCGCGGAGCACGGTGAATACACGGCAGTTACGGCGATTGTGTAGCTACGGGCGGGTGTGTACACTCGAATCGGGCGCTGCGCTGGGACGTGTGGCGAATGATTCACGCGCGTATACGTATTATTTTTGGAATATGAACTTTTTTTCCTCTGGACCGATATCGGACCAAGGCTGCAATCGACTATCGACTATCGCTGTCGCCTGCAGTGCTGCTTCGGCTAGTGTATCGATATCGGTTTAAGCTCCTGCGGACGGTCACACTGGCATATGCGCGCGCTCTTTATCGGTTTCAAATGCGAGTTAATATAGCAGACAAAGGTTACCTGTCCCCTGCATCTAGGCGAGCCATTGCAGTGCCGAATAAAATAAAATTTAATACACCAAAATTTTTGAAAAAGACTTTTATCTGGTAAGTTTCGGAGCAGTACCAAAACTAGAATATCAAATCGGTATAAATACAGGTGTGAAAAAGGTTCAAGTCAAAATATTTATAATAATCAGAGGCTACGCCGATCTCTGAGCTCGGCTCTAGGGCTTAATAAGCTCCACGTCATCGTCTGTGCTGTGAGGAACGGCTGGATCAAGCCCGAAGTTCATCTTCATGATGTCGCAGAAAACGGAGAGGAATATAAAGGCGTCCACAAAGTGGTTGATGGTGAAGCCGATTCTTCTATCCTTCGGGTTGTGCATGCTGATCAGGGACTGAATTACCAGCAGAATTCCAGCAGCCACCTGAGAAAAAATGCCGAGCCTTTAAATCTCTAATCATTTTTATTTGTTCTCCTTTACATCTTAAGTATACAAAATAGCCTTAAATTGATATGGTTTTGATGTGTAAATCGTTGGTGTCACGGTGTCTTTGCATGCTGTTCGAGGAGTCGGAGTGGCTGCGAGGAGTACTCTATGCCGAAACCGGATATGATAACGTTCACCACGGATATAATGAATACCACGACCAAAATCACATCGTTCAGAATGACCGCCGCCGTCTGATCCTGCTGCCTGTTAATGTTGAGACTGCCGATGACCACAAACAGAATGCCCACCAGTAGCTGTCGGATATATATGGATATATATATAAGTTAGATGGTGGTAAGCCGCTACTTAAACCCCTTAGTTCACATCGTTCAGCAGCTCGCCCTGCGGCGGCGGCAGACGACTGTCGAAGGCCGAAATAAATAGATTTATCATCGTTGTGAAAAAGGCGAAGCCCGTACGGACATGGTTTATGATATTTGCCGACTGGTGAAACTCTGGCTGGTGCAGCCGGCAGTCCCGCAGCAGGCTTAGGGATAGGCTCAGTACGCCCGACAGGACCTACATAGAGAAAAACACAACGTCAGTTTTGTACTTTCATTACTATTAAGATCTTTTTAAACTACTACCTAAGCTATTAAAAAATTGGTTCAGGTTTTATCTACAAATATTTTTCTAACTTTAAACTACACTTTTTATTATACAAAATATCATCTAATGATACCAACTTGTTCACATTTTTCTCTATGTAGGAAACTGTGGATTATTATCTAAATAAATTATATATGATATAAAATATAAGCTCACCTGCAGGACTATAGATAGACTTATCAGTATAAGCATGAGCTTATAAAACTGATGCTGCTCCCCCACCTGCAGGATGTACTTCAGCTGAGAGGCATTGGCGGTCAGCAGGGCAATGTCCAGCATGCCCTGGGCAATGGTCTTCTTGGTGGCATATCTATTCGCATCCATGGCTTTCATCTAAAATGATTATTTTACTTAAACTTAATATCATTATATAAATGTGATTAAATATAAACTATACATTATTGAGGAAAGAAGCCATGGTATCGGTGCAAGAGACAGATTCAAACTGATTGAAGTTTAGAAGTTTGATACTAAAGTTAAAGTGTTATCTTGCCAATTTTGATGTCAGTTTTCATTCTGATAAGAAAACACAACATCGGCACTTCAGCTAATGAAACACAAAGCGGACATTGGGAGCAAGGATAGTTTCTTGTTGAGTTCAAAGAACTGAGAAATAAAATGTAAAGAAATGTGCTTAAAGTGATTTATTTCCTACCTCCCAAGCTTGCTTAACGGCTTTCTGGAAGAAAATAAAGGTGTTGTCTATACTATAAGTATTAACAAGGATAATTACTATTACAAAATTAACTGTTACTCTCAATTGTCAGCGAAATTAGAAAATCAATATGGGAACAAACAACCGGTGAGAATTAAATTGCTTATTCGCACAGCTCATCGGAGCTAAAGGTGCATAAGGCAAACGGGTCGGGCGGACACATATCGCTTTTAAACTGCACGAACGTTCCAAACAAAGACAACAAAAGCAACAATTACAGGAACTGGCAATTACGTACGGGGATGGGGATGGAGATGTGGGACAGAAATGGGGATATATGTCGGAGGCATGGCTCATTCGCACGAATAAATAAATAATTCATGACCAGATATGCGACGAAGATCAAGGTCGGTGCGAGAGTGAGACTTTGCTGAATATGACAAACTTGAAGATGGAATTATTTCGGACTCACCTCGGTTTCATTAACCCGATCCCCACCACCTGCCGCCACCTGAGCCATTATGAATGAATTTCTGCTAGATATATTATTATTTTTCACGATTTGAGTTTGGCTTTCGGTCACACACCGCTGCTTTTTGGAAACAATTCGCAAACAGGCCGAAACAAAAGCACTCAAAAATGTTCGATTCGAGTGGTTTCGGTTGTCATTGTCTCCTCGAATTGGCAACAAAACAATTGTTGATACTCCTCCTGGCCGTAACGTTGTCGTGGAGACGGTGTCGACACAACCAAACGATTAAACAACTGGCAGCGGACTGAAATGATTCCCAGCCAAGAGAGTGCTAGCAAGTCGGGTTTCCAGCGGCTGCTCTCTTGGCCAGAACGAGAACTGTGCAAGCCGAAAAGAGCGTTTTCGAGGGAGTCGTCATGACTAATGACAGGAGCTTTGTTCTAGCTTGAATTTAGATTTATTGATTTATTTTGGCTTAGCTGCTATCGGGTGATCTTTGGGGGTTCATGTCCTTTTAGATTTTCAATATGAGCAACCAACAAAGTGGTGGTTTAATCATGTAAAATTTGTCTGACCTTAACTTTAAATATATTTTAATAGCGTTATGACACTGCACTGTTGCACTATTGGTTTAACATAAAAGAAAGACAAACATATAACATTACACAACTTAAAAAGAAATCAACAATACGGGTTCAGAATGCATTAGGTAAAAGCAATAAGAATGGTCTTTAAATATTCCATTTGTCACGTTCAATTCTTTAACTTGATACGGTTAAAAAGCCATAATTTCTGTGCTTCAATAAATAACTAAAGAACTTCAAACTAAAGTAGGCTTTATATATTCAGCTTCCTTTGGTATCAACTTTCTGTCTTAAATATTTATTGATCCGGTTTATACACTTACAATCCCTTAAAAATTTTACTTTTTTTGGTAGACATGTTTTTCCAGAACCTGAAAAAGGCATCTTCCATATCCGAGGCGCAGTTTTGGGACTCTTTCGAAAAAATTGGGGAGGAGGAGGCCTTCAAGATCGACGCATTCTATTTGGATTGCCAGAGGTACAGGCACAACTATCATGGTTCCTACGGCAAGATACACTGTCCAAAAACGCTAAACGCTGGGAAATGCGGAATCAAGCTAGATCGCGCCTTGGCTCTGATGACACTGTCTTATGCCGGCAATATGGATTACCAGCCAACGTTTCCTCTGATTCGTAACTTCGGTATGATCTTTGGCAGCTTTCCCACAGAACCGAAAAATTCTGAATGCAGCAACACTTGTTGTCCGCAATGGATATTTGTGAAATGTGTACCTACTTATGTTATGGATTTAATAGCCATTGGAATATATGCTGTGCTTAATTTCATATGTACATAAATATATTAAGTACATTCCAAGTTTAAACCATTATCCTCTGTTGATTCTTGGACCTAATTTCACTTTATTCCTTACGATAAGCTTCGAGTAAGCATCCAGTTTGATTTATTAACTTTAGTACTTTATTTTCTAGGCTGTTGGGAAAGCAGTTTCAATAAATAGCATTTTAAATACTTTGCGCCCATATTTGATGCATAAAACATATACACACAGTTGTATCGGATTTCTGGGGGTACTTGATGTTAGCTGACACAAGGGTTTGATATACATTTTAATAAGCCTTTCCACACGTGGCGTTTAAGCTAGTAAACACACTAAAAAGTCTTTCTGTGCACGGCCCGCAGTCCCTCCTCCTCGTACTCCCGCTTCGAGACCCACATCTTCTTGAAGGTGTCCAGCGAGGCGAGAATGGAACCGCCCATCCAGGTGGAGTAGAGTCGTTCCTGAGGCGCAGCAATCTGTGAATCCCAAAACTGAGTAAAGATCGTCACCAAAGGAAGTTAAATATATCTCACCCTGATCTTGAGATCCTTGGCCGAGTGCTTCCTAAGCTCAGAGAGCAGGCGATCACCGAATCCCTTGAACAGAGTGGAGCCGCCTGAGAGTACAATGTTCTGGTAGAGCATTTTCCTGAGATCCATATCCGACTTTTCGATGGAGTACATCAGAACGTCGTGTATGCCCTCGCACTCCTCGCCGAGCAGGTCGGGACGGAAGAGCACCTCAGGCGCCCGGAAGCGGGCTGGTCCCACCTCGAAGGTCTTGCCGTCGGGCAGCTTATAGGCGAACTTCTCCGTCTCGACGGTCTCCTCCTTCTGCGGGTTGGTGGCCAGGTAGCAGACCTTCTCCTTGATGGAGCGCACAATCTCAAATTCGGCAGTCGACCGGAAGTTGAAGCCCTCCCGGCGGATGAGTGTCTTCAGGTATCGCGTCACATCGCGCCCGGCGATGTCCACGCGCATAATACTGTGAGGCATGGCGAATCCCTCATAAATAGGAACCGCATGCGTCACACCGTCGCCAGAGTCGAGGACCACGCCGGTGACGCGACCGGTGGCATAGCTACAGGGTTACAATTAAGTTTTAAGGAGTTTTATACCAACAGTTCCTGGAAGCACTTACAGACTGAGCACCGCCTGCATGGAGACAAAGAGCGCAGGTGCGTTGATGCCTTCGAAGAAGAACTCGGCTGCCTTCTCGCGGTTGCGGCGCGGATTAAGCGGGGCTTCGGTCAGCAGAACGGGATGGTCCTCCGTAAAGGTGGACAGTTGTTCCTGATTAAAGAGAGTTATAGTGCCAGGATTGGGTAAGATATATATATAAAAGCTTATTTACTTTGCTGTAAATGTAGCTCCATATCCGCTCCATGTCATTCCAATCGGTGACAATGCCGTGCTCCATGGGATACCGGATGCTGAGCAGACCACGGTGCTCCTCCGCCTTCGGACCAACGAATATGTCGCCCTCCAGGGCGCCAGCCATCACCCGGACATGCTTCGGCCGGCCAATGCTGCAGGAAGTCAGTCAATCAGTCAAACAATCAGAGGATCAGAGGTCCAAGGTACTTACTAATTGGGAAACCTGCATTTTGGAATGTGCTCGCCAGCAAAGCCGGCTTTGATCACACCGGAGCCCTGCAAAGACCCACAAGGTGACATAATTTCAGTGAAATTACAAAAATTGGTGGTGTAAAAACGAGAAAAATCTAAATTGTAAGCATGGAAGTCTTCAGTGTGCCGGAGGTGGACATGTTGATGGTGTCGAAGAACTCGCAGAACGAGCGGAATGAGATCTTGAAGTTCACGCCAAAGATCGGACTGACCAACGTCAACTACGGCGAAATGTACAAGATCGACTCCTTCTACATGGACTGCCAGAACTACAGGGACCAGTACCGCGACCCCTACAACAAGCTGCTCATCCCGAAAAGGTTCAGCGCACACAGCGTCAAGTGCGGCATCAAGCTGGACCCACAGCTGCAGCTGCTGAAGAAGCGCCCACCCTCGCATGTGGACCCCCTCCCGGTGGTGTATCCGGAGCAGTACAGCCGCAAGATAGACTTCGATGGGGGCTTCCAGATGGCCGGGCGCCATGCCAGGGCCAATGCCTTCGGACACCCAGCGCCATGTGTCCGTGTGTTGGGGCGTTAGCTGAGGAGTCTACCTTTCAATCTCTCGATCTAAATTGCCAGTTTGGAAAATAAACCAAGTTTGGCGTCTGGCGAAGTTGTTGTTGTTTCCTCTATTAGTCATGTTGGCCGAACCGAAGACGGCTTGAAAGCTTGCTGACAAAGGGACGGACAGCAGGTGATGTCACTGTCCTCTGGAAAAACACGCCCAGAACAGGCCTGCTCCTGCCGATGTACAGCAAATTGGGGCCCCTTCTTGCACTTACGTTATCTATGACGACGGGCTGGTTGACGACGACATCATAAGGCTCCATTTTGTGCGTTTATAAAAATTTGCAAATTTTCTATTTAATAGTTCGTCAGTGTGACCGTGGGTGTGCCGTTAAAAAAATACCTCTAAAAATACTAAACTGTAAAAAATCGATATTGTGATTCGGGAGAAATCGATATCGTTTTTAAATTAACAAGAAAAGTAAATTGATATGGGAGCCGAAGGTTAAATAAGCTTCTATATTTGAAAATTAGGAATTTAATTGAAAATTGTAATTAAAGTACCAATATGTAGTTATTTATGTACAAAAAATGTACATCAAGGGTACTCTTGTGATAGGCGATTGTAACCAATCACTTACTATCGATAGGCCATCAATGTTTTGACGAATCTACTGGATGCAATGGCAGAAGCGAACTTGGACAAAAAACCGGAGGTGAAGCCTCCTCCGGGCCTTAAGGCCATCATCGACCACCTGTCGTCGGTGTACCCGGAGCAGCGGAACCCCCTGCAGGTGACCACGCTGCTCAAGTACTGGCTGGGCGGCCAGGATCCGCTGGACTACATCAGCATGTACAACTACCCGGGAGACCCGGAGAGGAACATACCGCCGCACTGGCACTACATCAGCTTCGGGCTGAGCGACCTGCACGGCGACGAGCGCGTCCACCTGCGCGAGGAGGAGAGCACGCGCTCCGGCATGGGATTCGAGCTCACCTTCCGCCTGGCCAAGACTGAGGCGGAGCTGAGGCAGCAGATCGAGAGCCCGGAGAAGCCGGAGCGTCCGCCCACCTGGCCGGCCAACCTGCTGCAGGCCATTGGACGATACTGCTTCCAGACTGGCAACGGACTCTGCTTCGGGGACAACATTCCGTGGCGCAAGAGCCTGGACGGCAGTGAGAACTCGAAGCTGCAGAGCCTGCTGGTGGCCCAGGACCCACAGCTGGGCTGCATCGAAACGCCCTTCGGCACCGTGGACTTCTGCCAGATTGTGGGCGTGTTCGAGAATGAGCTGGAGCAGGCCTCGCGCTGGAATGGTCGCGGCGTTCTCAACTTCCTGCGCCAGGATGTGCAGACGGGCGGCGACTGGCTGGTCACAAACATGGATCGCACGATGAGCGTGTTCGAGCTGTTCCCCGAGACCCTGCTCAACCTGCAGGACGACCTGGAGAAGCAGGGCTCCGATCTGGCCGGCGTCAACGCCGACTTCACCTTCCGCGAGCTGAAGCCCACCAAGGCGGTCAAGCAGGAGGTGGACTTCCAGTCGCTGAGCGAGAAGTGTGCCAACGAGGAGAACAACCGCCCGCTGACGGAGACGCAGCTGAAGCGCGAGGAACCCAGCTTCCCGGTCTCGATGTCGATGAGCAGCAACTCGCTGCACAAATCCTGTCCGCTGGACTACCAGCCGCAGGCACCCAGCTGCATCTCCCTGGACGGCATCGAGATAACGCTGGCGCCCACCGTGGCCAAGTACCTGCTGCTGGCCATAAAGGATCGTATCCGGCACGGGCGGCATTTCACCTTCAAGGCGCAGCACCTGGCGTTGACGCTATTGGCCGAAAGTGTGACCGGATCGGCGGTTAGTGTTAGCGAGCCATATGGCGTCCTAGGTTACTGGATACAGGTCATGATTCCCGATGATTTGGTCCCACGACTGATGGAGGACTTCCGCAGCGCGGGTCTGGACGAGAACTGTGAGCCCAAGCAGCGGTTGGAGCTGGAGTGGCCCGACAGGAACCTAAAGCTGATTGTGGACCACCCAGAGCCCGTGCTGCCACCCGCTCTGCCCATGTCTCTCGACGGTGCTCCTCCACTGAAGTTGTGAAGCCGTGGGAGCACTCTTAGCTAGTATTATTATAAATTAATCGAACTGAATCTTCCACTAACAAGTAAGTTTTACATTTTGTACATTTCATCTAACACCATACACGTGGAGAGGGCTCTTGCTCCCGCGGGAGTCCACCCACTCGAAATATATACACACACTCGAAAGAACACACTCGACGGGCCTTTGATCCGCTGTTTAAGAGAGAGGAAGCGCCGGCGCCAGTGTCAGGAGCGAACAATTCGCCGGATGAGTCAGTTTGGGGTCAGGGCTTGTTGAGCGCTTTTGAAAAGCTTGCTCCGGCGGATATGGCCACTTGCCAGTCAGTCACCTATGCCACCAATTGAAGCCACTGCGTAGTGTCGGCCTGCTTCAGTTTCTAATTCCGGGAATTGATCAATTAGAGGCGTTTTCAATTTGAACGCAAAATCCCGCCCTTGATCATGTGATTTGTCTGCAGCTGAAGCGGGAGCTGGAGCTGGAGCTGGAGCTTGCACTGGAGAGGTTGGTTATCTGCTCCCGTTAGCGCCTCGTTTGTTTTTGTGCCCATCTTCGCGGTTGCCTAGGTGAATTTTTGTTTACCACAGAGAACGATGCCGCCGCCGCTGTCGCTGTCGCTGCTCTGTTTCTCTGATTAGGTGCTTGAGGCACGGCAGCCCAGTGAGCGAACGAACGAATTTTTTCGCAAACAGCTCGTGGAAAATAATTCAGTTTTCTTCATTCCGCTGCCGACGACGCAAGCGCTCGGTTGTGTGCTCGCTCGAAGCTCTCCGTTCTCCACCCGTTCGTTAGCCGCCGACCAGCACCCCGTGCTCGCACACCTCGACACCTCGGTTCGCGCCGGAATCCCGGAGACTTTCGAGTGGATCCTAGGGCCTGCGCCTGCGGGACTGGACTGCAGTTCCGGCTTACAAGTACGTAGTGGAGCCTCCATGCCGGCTGTTGCATAATGGCCAGACCATCGACCGGTGACCTTCGATTTCGATTTCGGCAGTGACCCCCCCGGTGGGACTGGGTGGCAGAACGTCGTCATCGAGCGGGCACGTGCACGACGCCGTTGATAGTGCGAACTTCTGCGATAGCCGCCGCCAAGACAGAAGGCGGCAATGTTTCCCTCGCAACTCGTGTTACATTGAAATTTCGCCAATGCGGTGCGGTTTTTTGTTATTTTCTTGACGGGAAAAAGAAACGTTTGCAGAACCGAGCAGACCGTAGACCGTAGACATAGAGCCAAACCCGTAGCCGTACCCCTACGAGACTGAAGGCGGGGGCACTCGGCAAGGGCGTGCATACATGTATCTGAGAAATGCGACGAATTTCAGTTATCGCTTGTAATGCAATCTGCATTCTGCGCAGCTCAAAAATGCATTACAATGTTGCTGACCAGATACTAAACGGGGAAATTCGAATCCAAGACTACTATCGTGTCTGATAAGAGAGAAATTTGAATCGTTGCATATTAATTTGAGCCTCTGAGCTAATGATAATAATGGTTATGCTTTTGCTGTCTACCAAGCCCTGCAATCCAATACGGAAGCTATAATATTGATATTATCAAGAGGTTGAGGTTCACAAACTTTCAGATTAAAAGTTATATGACAAAGGAACAAATTGGTTTAAAATTACTGCCGCTGTGACTTCAAAAGGATAAAGAAGAAAAACTAATCGAATGACCAAGTAAAGGAGGCAGTTTTTATGTTATTAAGAATATTAAGAGCAAGTTTCAAGTTTTATTGCAAAGAAATATGAAAAAGAGACATTTAAGAAACAAAGAATTACCAGTTGTGAATATTTTAACGTGACAGTTTTAGAAATCAAAAACGTAGTGAGCATCTGTGAAGCATTACCCAATTTGTACTAATTGGAATTCGAATTTGTAAAAGCAACAATTTAACCCCTTACAGCATTTTAAACTGTGATAAGAATCCCTAAAAAATTTCAAGTAAATATATCCCTATCTTGGTTAGAAACAAACTCCCTCAGCAAGTCACTTTCAGTTAGATTCCTCACCCTTCACGAAGGGATTGGATTGCACTACGTGCCTTTGTCTCCCATTAAGTTGGATTTCTGGCTTGGATTGTGGGCAATATGTAAAGTGCATATTCCCCTTAGTCGGGGGCGCAAACAGCGATAAACGTGCCCAAATATTTAGCTAGCCAATTCCGTCAGTCTGCGATAATTTCCCGGATTCCGGGATGGGGAAATGCAAACGATACGCGGCTCCTATCATTTCGGCAGGCGGCGGCAACGAGTCAACATCGGTCCACAATTGGGTGCAATGTGGCTGACCGATTACTGATCCCAGTCCCACTTTCTAGGTAAACATATTTGCAGCCAGAACTCTTAGCCAATCATGGCCGAGAACGAGCCGCTGAACGAGACCCAAAAGCAGGTGAACGGTCGCATCCTGCCCGCCGCCAATGGACATGCCACGTCGGCCACCAACGGTCAGGTGGTGCATTCCAATGGCAAGGGTGCGCCTGCTCCGATCCAGAACGGCAACGGGACACACATCGAGGCGCCCTGCTGTCGGGACATACACGGCAAGGAGCCGCCGGACGGCGGAGCTCGTGCCTGGCTGGTGATGGTCAGTGCCTTCCTCTGCAACGGCATCATCTTCGGCTTCATCAACACATACGGCGTGCTCCATTCGCTGCTTAAGGACCGGCTCACAGCCATCGGGGATACGGAGGCCTCCAGCAAAGCGGGTGAGTAAGATCTTCCTGTGTTTCATCTTCCCAAGAAAGCAAGAGCTCTGAATCAGCATCAGTACCAATCTGTACTAATAATCCCTTTAGCCCGCGGCAAATTAATTCTATATTTATGGCAAGTTGCTGGCGTTGATTGTAATTATGCAGGGAGGAGACCAAATGAGATTAGATGGGAACTGGGCAGTTGTTGTTTTGCAGTTGACTATCTGTTTCAGCGGGTGCCTGCCTGCCAAGTACTCTCCACAGAATGAATTATACGTTATGGCCTGCGGGGGCCACTGACTTTGATTTAAATCAAGTCGAAATATTGAATAGAAAAATAAATCAAATTCTATTTAAGAAGAGTCATATTTATAAAATGTATTTATGGAGAAGGCATTTCATAAGCAAAGCAAAAATAACTATTCCAAGAATCTTTCCACTATACTTGAATTATATATATATTTAATCTCTGTTTAATAAAGAATATTTTATTGAATTGCTTAATCTAAATTGCTTTTAAAATCAGAGCATTATAGTGTGAGATTTATGCCAAAGAACACTCGAATATTTCAATTAAAAACTAGTAGCATATCTGTATCAACTCTACGTATCTAATAAAATATATCCAAAAATATATTGTGCTTAATATTCAATAAATATTTGTCGGAAGCTTCCGTAAAAAATAATTTTAATTTTAGAAAAAATATATTAGACTTTAAATTATCAATATTATCGAAAAATATCTTGCAAAATTCTATTTAATTTAATTGTATGTTCTTCCGATTATATTGGATCGATATATTAAAGAGAATAGCTATTTTTATCACCTAAGTATACCGCAACGATTAAAGATCGATTTGTATATAAACTTTCAAGCCATAATATTAGTATCAACATATAAATTTTTTCTACCATTCCCACTTTGAATTCACCTAAAAGGCTTGATCTGTGATAATGTTTCCACTTTCAATTGAATTCGTTTAAGACTCCTATAACAAATATTGATTGTTGAAAAAGAAACGCTAATAGGCAATGTTCTTTATAGTAAATTTGTATCGGAAGTTATTGTTATTCAAATTTAACATTTCGAATCACCAACGGACATTCGACTGGCAGTCAAGACGCATTGCCGTTGCTCTCTCTCTGCTCTGGCTGGCTGTTCTGGGTTCAATAAAACATTGTAGGTAGTACGTAGTAGCTGTGACGATATAGGAATCCAAACGGACCGACGTCAAGTGAATTAAATTGCTAAAAGTTGATTGGATCACAAAGCATTATTCAACACCCCGGCGCGAGGGCGAAGAGCACGATGGACGGCGATGTCAAGACTCTCCGGAGTTGCGTCGAGTTGCCACGATTTGCTCCTTGGATTACAGAGCTAGCAGGGAATTCATTTTTGGAAGCTCAGAGCACTCCCAACCAGAATCAACTGGCTTTGCGTACGGGGTTCACTGCATTTTGCCGCTGTTTGTCAAGGTTTGTGCACTGGCCTGCATTACGCATACGCAGCGTGGGCCCGTCTTCGCATTGAGGGCACGGCCGGCGGCGTCGGCGACGCTGCCACGAAAAAGTGAAATACTGACCGGCCAGAAGACAAAAGCCGCCAGCAAAAGTGCACCCGCCACTGACCCAGTTACTTGGTCGGCTGGCGCTGACGGGGAAGCCCCGCAAGTGTCGCCGCCTGACAGCGATCCTCCTCCGAGCCAAAGAGCTAGAGCTAGAGCTTCAGCCGGAGCTCAGCTAGTTCCGCAATATGATTAAAACCTGACGTAATCCGAACCTGAGCTCTGCGGAGAGGTGCTGTGTGTGCGCTGCGCTTGTGCCATATTTTCCCCAGTTTTATTGCCGGTGTCGATTCATCAATTAATTGTCAGCCTCTCCGTCAATTACACACGTCCATAAGCACATTACAGCGACTTAGTGAAGCTTAGTGGATGGATGGATGGGTGGCCCATCGGTTCATCCGTGCGGATCGTCGGAGGTCAAGATCAATCAGCGTAGGTAGGCCTTTCCCGCCAACTCTCTCATGCCATGCCATGCCAGGCCAGGCCATGCAATCCCGTCCAGAATTGCGTCAGAAATTGTCATGGCAATTGGGATACAATTGCCAGCTATGAGTATGCGGCATCCTATAAATATTGCGATCTATTTCGGCTGCTCCTCAGACGAACGCCAGACGCCACAGCGGTGCCATGTAAAGCCCCTTCCGTTTGCGGTTTCTTTTTTAGATTTTTGGCACCGCCTCGCATTGTGTGTGTGGCGTCGTCTGTGGGTATTATCTAATAGTTCTCTACGCAGCTCTCGGTGGGATTGCCATTGACTGGCGGGAGAGAGAGGGAGAGAGAGAGAGCGATGTGTGGCATTGACATTGACTGCCTTGCCGCTGGCCGAGATTGCGGGAGACGGCTTCTGCGCATGTGGGGGAGAGTTACGTGCCCGCTCGTGGCACCGTTTAGGCGCACTTAGCCATGGTCCAAAGATATCCATGCGGCGCTCGAAGTGGGTCAGTTTCTATTTTGAGATAATGTGCTGCATTTTCGCCTTAGTACGTGGATTTTGTGGGTTATAAATATTGCCATATATAATATGCGGAAATCGCATTTCTCAGGTCTTCGCTGGTGTTTTATTTCTTAGATTTTGTATTTCTCGCAATATTCTTGAAATATTTTGTCGATAGAATTTCAATTTCCAATGGCTTTAAACGTGAACAAGGTGTATTTAATTCTATACGTTAAAAGAGTTCTAATTAAATATGTGGAACTGTAAACTGTTTCTGATTTTAAGATTTAGTTCCACTTAAATTGTTGAAAATATTTGTAAGTAGGTGACGGTAAAAATTAGGTATTTATTTTTAATATAATAGATACATTTAGCAAATCGACACAAACTGTATTTTTGACCAAATCTGGCGAGTATTTAAATAATCTTATTATAATTTCTACTCCTAATGGAAATGCATGCTTTTTTGTATTCATTATTATTTATCGTAGTCAGAAGTTTGCAACGCAGTGATTTAATTTTGATCGATTAAAAATTTGTCCCCCAATCTAATTGTAAACTTTAAACTTTGGCTTCCCGAAGTTAACTCCCTCTCTGGTTTTATTTGTTAAAAATGTGTTCATAGTCCTACAATCACCTTCATAATTTATATTAAATAATTTCCCAGAGAATATCAATACCAATAGAATCCCGCTTATCTCCAAGGGAAATCCGCGTAATGTGAAAGTGAAATCGCAAAAGACCTGTATGTGTGCACAAAAATATCAACTGCTGGAGGGTTAAAGGTCAAGGGAGGTTAGTAGCTCCGCGTTTATATATGTATAAGCAATTATTATGAATGGTATACGCAATGCTCTTAATATACAACTCGGGCACTTTAGAACGCAGATTGTAGTAATAAATTCGAAATGACACGCGAGCTGAATCGAATGCCTTATCTCTAGTTCCGGCGTACAATATTAATTTTGATAGCCACTGCGATTGGGGCCCCAAATCCGCATTGTTTTGGGTTGTTAACAGAAGTAACAATACGTTACAAGTGGGCACCATATAAATAATCTTAATTCGAAATAAAAATCCATGATAAGAGATATGATTTAGATAGTAAGTATCTGTGTGGACTTTCATCTGTTACCTTTTTTGCGATCCCAGACAATGGACCAAAGTGGCCGGAGAAGCTGCAGCTGCACAGCTGGAGGAGGAGACCTCTTATCGTGGCATTAGATCGGCTTGGCAGGCGGGGAACAAAGAATTACCCTGATTCTGTCAATCGAGCTTCAAATCAAAGTGCCAAAGTGGAACAAGCGAAAGTGTTTACGCATCGCAAACAATTGGATTCCGATTCCTCATTCCCATTCCCATTCCCCCAGCTGAGTTCAGTGGAAAATCTTTAAACTTTGGTCCTATGTCCCGCCCCTACTCCCTCGTCTGCAGATCGGGTTACCCGGCTGTTGGGGCATCCACGTGGAAGTCACCAAACACCTGGGCTCGTGGCTCATATCCAGACTTGGTTTCGATCGCTTCGCTTCACAATCAACCGCAAGTGCGTGAGATTCGATTTGTCAAAGGAAATTGGTCTCTGCAGTTGGTCAGCTTAGCTTGCTTGTCTATATGGGATTTGAATGGGAGATATATATGTTAACTATTAATACCCTCTCTCCTTGCAGCTCTCATTGGCTCCCTGGCCATTGGCACTACATTCCTCTTCTCCACAGTGGCCGGCTGCCTCACCGACAAGATCGGTCTGCGGCTGACCACATTCGCCGGTGGTGTTCTCTCAGCCGGAGGACTGCTGCTCTCCTCGTTCTTTACGGAAAACATAACTGCCCTGTACTTCACCTATGGCATCATGTTTGGAATGGGCGCGGCCCTCGCCTACACGCCCACCCTGGCCATTTTGGGCCATTACTTCAAGCGTTACCTGGGCAAGGTGAGTGGCTTTGTCACAGCCGGCTCAAGCGTCTTTACTGTGATACTGCCGCCCTGTCTGGACAAGCTCCTGGTGGGCTATGGCCTGGAGGCCACACTGAGGGTGAGTGGAATAAGTTAACTCGTTTTATATATTTAATGTGTGTATTTTCTTTAATAGATGATGGCCCTTGTGTCCGGTTTCATTATCATTTGCTCCTTTGTTTATAAGCCGCTGCATCCGCCGCCGGAGCCACCGAAGAAGAAGCCCGGCAGGTCGCGCATCAATCTCTTCCTGCGCTCTATTGTCAATGTGGAGATCTGGAAGCGAAAGCGTTTTGTGATCTGGGCTCTGTGTGTGCCCCTTGCCCTGTTTGGTTACTTTGTGCCCTACGTCCACATGATGCAGTTCGTGAAGAAGAATTTCCCGGGCGAGGATGTCAATCTGCCGGTGATGTGCATAGGCATCACTTCGGGCATTGGACGACTCATTTTCGGCGTCATTGCCGATATGCCGGGTGTGAATCGCATGTACCTGCAGCAGCTTTCCCTAGTGTCCATCGGTCTGGTCACCCTGCTCTTGCCGCTGACCAACTCGTATGTGGTCTTGGTGTCCTTCACCCTGGTTATGGGTCTCTTTGATGGCTGCTTCATCTCTCTGCTGGGTCCTATTGCCTATGAGATATGTGGTCCCTCGGGTGCCACGCAGGCCATAGGGTTCCTGCTGGGTCTCAGCTCCATTCCGCTAACCGTGGGACCTCCAGTGGCGGGCATGATTCTCGACAGAACCAACTCGTATACCGTGCCTTTCATACTGGCGGGACTGCCGCCGTTGCTGGGTTCCTCGCTACTCTTCCTGGTCAAATGCGTCAAGGAGGAGGAGAATGGCGTCAGTGCTCCGCGAGCTGTGGTGCTGGCCAACGGAGACATAGAGATAGCCAGGAATGGAAACTACCAGTCAGGGGGTGAGCTTTTATTTCTTATTTATTTTGAAGTTATATATATTGTGAACATTTTCTCTCCTTCTCTACAGGCACCAAGTCGAGCGCGCCGCTAATGGGTCCCAACAGCAATGGAGTCAATGGAGCAGCCACGATCCAGGGATCCAACGGACATGTGGATAGCAACGGAACTGGTTCGTACCCCGACTCACCTTGGCCTAGCCTTACTCGCATCTCAGACTCCGCCGCCTGCGACCATCCTTCAAGTAGTAGTACCTCGCTTCACACTAACCCGGGCGCCATGCTGCCTAGCTGCTCGCACACCGCCCTGCTGGGCCGGGGCTCTGGTCCCAGCATGTCGTCCGCGCCCCTGACTGACGACCCCAAGCGGCGTCGCTATAACTATTCCATATACTAACCCACTGCCTAGTTGCTAGTTTCTCTGCTTTGCCTGGCTTTCCTTACTGTGAGCCCTTCTTGGGTGTGGAACGCGTTTGTATTCGAATGTAGCATGACCAGGACTCACTTCCGACCCGCTCTAACCCTGCACCTGCACCCGCACCCCCATCCCATTGCTGTTAATTGCTTTGTAGATCGTAAGCCTCATCATCGATCGGAACCTGCTGTAAATAAATGCCAGCCTGTGTCGCATATCTATATCTCGCTGTGTGTTTCGGAGTTTGGAAATCACCTTCAACTGTATTATCCTGTGCATCTTTTTTAGGGAAACTCGCCGTGAGCGACGACGGATCGGCGTCCTAGGGAGTGACTTCCTATAGAGAGTCACCGCACTAACTCAAAATTCCACACAAACTTTTCGCAAAAGCAATTCAGACAAAAAAGTTCTGCCATTTTCAGCTGTAATCTCACCGTCGTCGGAGTCCGCAGCTTAGCCAGCGCAAAATCGAGGTGTTCATTCTATATGTTTAAACTTGAAAGTAAACCATATCTACCGCACATGTTGCCAAGCATATATGTCCATTCACCGGATCGCTGGAGATGCCGATGCCTCTCCTACTCTTCACACGTGCATAATACTACCTAGGCTAAGGCGAGAATATTCTCGCAAAACCAAATAAACGTAATATTTTAATTTTTAATAAATAATACAATGAATAAGTATGCGATGTTATCTTTGTTTTAAATTGGAAAAGATCAAAGTAATACCTGGAACTGAGCTGGGAATCTCCATTTATTTAGTTTATATTTCATTCGAATTCTATTGTCAAGCCCTTATTTTCTCTGATTCAGAGGGGTTATTAGTCTATTAATTGATAGAATAATTGCTTTCTGCTACCACTCTTCACCCAGAGCTGGGAACGAGGCCGATTGGAATATTTGATGGGTTATACAACGTAATAATTATCACCGATTGAACAGATCGATTCTCCAGATCGCGTCCGCATCGATGACGTATTGGATCGACGGCATTGCCCAATTCGCATTCCCAAAGTGTTTGGCGTGTCACCTCTGGCCATTAGTCAAAATTATAGCGATTTGTATGCGGGACCCCCCCGTGTTGCTACCAATAAAAAACGGCGCACTACGACGACGGGACTCACCTAGCCCGGTAGCTCTTTCTTTTTCTTTCGCTGGGGGAGTCGGCCGCCACCGGGTCGATCATTGAGCACTGACTGGCTACGCGTGACAATAGATCGATCGCGGCCCAAAGCAGGCATCACGTCCGGCTTATAAAAAGACGATTGCTTGAAAATTGGGCAATCACTCTGTTCGCGCACTTCAAATCGCTCGGTTGGTCGGTCGAAATCGGATTAGAAATCGGACTGCATAGGGATCCAGGAATATATAACCATGCTGACATGGACTTTATGGTGCGGCCTAGTCTTCCTGCTGTGGTTCTACTTCCTGTGGAGTCGGCGCAGGTTTTACCTGTTTGCTCTCAAGGTCCCAGGGCCACTTGGATATCCCCTACTGGGCATGGCCCACTGGCTGAGCCGACGCGAAGGTGCTCGGAAGTGATATTTTGGATAATTTAAGGATATTAACGTTAGTGTCTCCATGCAGATATCCTCAATTCGTTTGCCATCTTTCTGGAGAAGCATGGCCCGGTTATATTCTCCTGGCTGGGACCCATTCCCTTTATGATTGTCAGCGATCCACAGGTGATTCAGGATATATTCACCTCACCGCACTGCATTAACAAGGGAATTATCTACAAGGCAGTGGACGATGGAGCAGGAATGGGATTATTTAGCTTGAAGGGTGGGTGTGTTTGGTATGGAATATGTGGCAGTTACTCATCTACGACTTTCCCTAGATCCTAGATGGAGCATCCATCGCAAGCTACTGAATCCTGCCTTTGGCCATAAGGTTCTTCTCAGTTTCCTGCCCATTTTCAACCGAGAAACAGCTCTGCTAATAGATCAACTAAAGCCTCTGGAGAATGATGGAGAGAATGATCTGATACCACTGCTACAGAGCTTTACCTTGAGCGTGGCCACGCGTGAGTTTCTCTAAGAATCCTTCTACAGAGCATTTAATTATCCTTTCTGTAATTTAAAGAAACCACCATGGGCAGCGACGCGAAGAGCGAGGAGAACTTCCGGAGCAACTCCCTGCTAGAGCGGTATCAATGGTGAGTGTTGAATGGGATTCGGACTGCTGCATTGTGCATTAATAGTGCTCTGAATACCATGGCAGATATGTGCTTCTCGCCGTGGCTCAATTACCGATTTATACGGCAGTTGTTGGGCAAGGAATCGGAATACTACCAGGCCAAGACCGAGATCCGTCAGTTTGTTAAGAAGGTAAAAGTCCCACAGGATATCCTTGCGAACTTATTGAGGCTTTCCCTTTAATCCTTTCAGCTCATCCAGAAAAAGATGGTCGAAGATGCAAAAGAATCATCGTTGCCTTCTATCCAATCCAGTGACAAGAATATATTCCTCAACGTAGCCACGGATCTACTGCGGCGCGGAGTGTTTAACTGGAAAAATGTGGTGGACGAGTCGAATATAATTGTTTTTGGAGCCTTTGAGACCACGGCAAACACTGTTTACTATACCCTCATGTTGTTGGCCATGTTTCCGGAGTATCAAGAGAAGGCCTTTGAGGAGATATGTAGCCTGTTCCCAAATACCGGAGACTTCGAGGTGACCTACAACGACATCCAGCAAATGGTGTATCTGGACCTGATTCTCAACGAGTCCATGAGGGTTGTACCACCGGTTCCGGTTGTGTCACGACAAACTTCGCAGGATTTTAAGCTGTCCAATGGAATTGTGATACCTCAGGGGGTTCAGATAGCCATCGACATGTTCCACATGCACCGTAGCAAGAAAATCTGGGGACCCGAGGCGGAAACCTTCAACCCGGATCATTTCCTGCCTCACAATATCCAGGATAAGCACCCGTATGCATTTATACCCTTTACTAAGGGGATCAGGAACTGTATAGGTATATTTATACATTTCTCGGGAACTGGAAGGGCTTAAATTTAATTATCTTTTGTTTCATGATTTCAGGTTGGAGATATGCCTTAATCTCGGCTAAGGTGACACTGGCCAAATTGTTGAGAAACTACAGGTTTAGGACAAGCTTTCCCTTTAAGGATCTATATTTCGTGGAGGATATTACACTGAAGCTGAAAGTTGTGCCACTGATAGAGCTCCAAAAACGAATCTAAAGGTGTTTGTTATTGTTGTTTTACTGAATATGAAGAAACTTTGTTAATAAAGCTAGTTTAGTAAGGAAATAAAAAAGAACAGACGGTTGTAATTGAGTATCTTAATTCATAAGATATTTGCAGTTATACAATTATATAAAATAAATTAGGAAGAATATTTGTATTATTTATTTTTCTTTATTCTTTCGATTTAGCGCACTTTGGTTAAGTTTTTGTTGTTGAATTGTCTTTTTAGAAGGTAGTTGCTGGTTAATTAAATACTTTTTTACTCTACAAAGATCGTTTTTTGTATTTTTTTTTTATATTAAAGTTAAAAATAAGCAGCAATAATATTAACTTTTAAAGAACAATTTTGTAACCGTTGATTTGATTATAGTATTTTTTCTACCATTAGTATTTTTTGGATTACGTTGTTTACTTACGTTGTTTGATTACGTTCTTGTTTTAAGTGTGGCCAGCTGTGTGTGTCCGCCTAATATTTAAAACTTTAGTGCGGTCACGCTTTTGTTCACAACTCTAAATTTTAACAAGATTTAATAATTGTTTGTTATTGTTTTATTTTCGTATTCTGTTTATGAGCGTTAATAAACGGAGATTGAGAAGGAAGTGAGATATACTGAGGCCACTGACCATGTCGCTCACGGATATTTTGGAACTGAACAAGGAGGAGTTATTCGAGAAGATCCGCCATGGCCTGCCGCTGGTGCAGAAAACGCAGAATTTGCTGGACTGCAAGGACGACCTGCTCTTTGCCTGGGACGCCAAGGACAGCTGTCTGCTGGTGCGCAACTGGCGCGCCTCGCTGACGGATGCGGAGGGCAAGCATGCCACCAGCGTCAAGTACCAGACACTGATACCGGCAAACGCTGTGGGCCTCGAGGTGAACCGCGTGCTGGCCTCCAACGAGGGGTCTCTGGTGGCGCTGGGCGGTCCGCGCGGCGTGACCATCCTGGAGCTGCCACGCCGCTGGGGCCCCGACGGTTACTTCAAGGACGGCAAGGCAAAGATCACCTGCCGCACGTTCAGCCTGGACACGCAGCTGTTCCAGAACAACCCACCTCTGGAGGTGCGGCAACTGCGCTGGCACCCGCACTCCGTCTCCGACTCCACGCTGCTGGTGCTGCTCAACAACAACACCATTCGCGTCTACAACCACGCCAAGTTGCGGCATGTCTGGCAAGTGGGTCCCTCGGTGAAGCGCGGCACGTCCAACAACAGTCTCTCCGACTTTGGTGAGGTGGCCGTCGACTTTGACATTGCTCCGGCAGCCAAGCCCCGTAACCCAGATCAGAATAACACCACCACCGCCGACACCACAGCCAATCAGAGCAACCAGACCCTGCAGGCGGCAAAGGCTGTGCAGAAGCAGGCGAAGATCGAGTGGCCCGTGCTGGTGCTGCGCGAGAACGGCAACATCTACATCCTGCTGACAGGCCTGGACTCGGAGAAGACGCGTCTGCAGGGCCCCATTACGATTACGCCGCAGGCCCGCGACAATTATGGTCTGGAGTCGTGCGCCCTTATGGTCATTCCCTCGCTGCCGCCTACCGTGGTGATGGCCGAGTCCAACGGAAAGCTGCATCATGCCTTGCTCATGGAGGCGGAGGCCGCCGAGCATTCCTTCAACGAGGTGGATGACTTTGTACTCATTGAGCCCGCCGAGTATGTCATACACGTTTTGGAAACAGTGGAACTGGAGCTGGGTCTCTCTGCAGCTTTAAAAACTGGAGCTGGAGCTGGAGGCGGGGTCGCCTACAATTGCCCCATCCACTTGAAGCGCGATCTGATCAACGAGCTGCGTTACTTTGCCTACCACAACGCTGGCCTCCATGTGATCACCGTGAGCTTCATCTCCGAATTGCAGCGCTATCTGGACAGCGAGGTTGAGCATGATAGACTGGAGCTGACGGCCTCTTCAAAAGCCGAGTACATCCTGTGCACCAAGTTTGACTCCAGCAAGGGGATCAACGCAGTCCTGGGCATTGCCCTTCTGCAGATGCCAGCTGGCGTGGTGCTTCTGCTGGGCAGCGGTCAGGTGGTGAGCCTCAAGCTGGTGATCGATGCCCAGCTACTGGTGACACCTAGTGAGCACAGAAAGATCGGCCTGGAACTGGACGAGCAGGAGAGTGGACCGTCGTTTGTGGACACGATCAAGTCGCTCCTGCAGCGCAGTGTTAACCAGCCGATACTGGCGGACAAGCTGGCCTCGCCCTCCGCCCAGGAGAGCTACGAGCTGCTCAACCAGGCCATAGAGGTGTTGCGTGAACAGTACCTGAAACGCCACGACTTGGTGAGCGTCGCCTTCGCCCGCCACATCAACCAGATCCAGCTAAAGAAGGAGCAGCAACTGCAGGAGATACAGGACCTGGAGCAGGAGCGCGAGCTGATCAGCGAGCGGGCCCACAAGCTGGCAGAGCGTTTCGAGGAGATCAGCTACAACCAGGAACTGCTCGTCCGCAAGTGCTACAACCTCATGAAGCAGGCCAATACCGCGCTGCCCAACAATATCGTGGCCGAGCGCGAGTTCGCCCAGGAGGTGACGCGCCTCAACGAGGTTACAAAGCGCCTGGCCGCTGGTTTGGATTCAGCCAAGAAGTCTCTCAACAAGCAGCGTTATCACATCGCCAAGAGTCAGGAGGAGCTCAAACAGAATGCGTACGAGTTGCCGGAGAACCAGCACCGCACCATCAAGGAGATCCTGACCCAACTGAACTGCGAAATCAATCGCCAGATCACCGACGTTAAGCGCATCAACAAGATCGTTGGCATGTGACGACATACTCTTGTGATTTCGCCACGTTTCCGTTGATAAAGTTTAGCTGAACCGGAGCGAAGGAACTGAAACCTATTAATAATAAACATTATGTCGATTAAGTCCCCAAGCTGGCATAGTTCTTTCATTTCTCTTTTTCTTTTTGTTCTTTGTTTTTGTATTCGACGGCATGTTAATGAATTTGCGTCAGAGGTGTCGGCCAGACGATCCTCCAAAACATTTGATATTGTATTCCAAACTTTAATTGAATGCGGCGTACCGTGTCGTTGAAAGCAGAATATGTTTAAGAAGAAGCGGGAAAACAGTCTTCTTTCATAACAATGTCCTATAGCTGCAATGGGCACGTGTAAGAGGCGGCAAAAATGATTCAATAGATGGAAAAAACAAATCATATTCGATGTTTTCTTGTAATATAAAGTTAAATCTTGTAAGTTCTTTACGTAAAAATTAGATAAGACTCTAATCTCAAGCCGATTTAAGCAAAACAAACCCAGAACTGAATAAACTTCCCCTGTATTTGAATGTTAGTCGCCCTTCGAGCATTTACCCCCTCTTTCTACGTCGCTTTAAATCGAAACATTTGCAAAGCTAATTCTTACCCCATACCTTTTGCGTTTTCGATTTTATTTACGTTTCAGTCCTCAGTCTGCAGCCGACTTTGGCGGAAGCGAGATGACGTCGACTCTACTGGCCACCCTGTCCAGCCTGTACACCGGACTGTTCAACTATGTGAAGGCGAAAGTGCCCTTTGTGATCGAGGCAGCCATGGTTACCCTGTGCTTCGCCTCCATTGTGGGGCGCTACTGCATTCTGGCTTAGAAGGAGGGAACTTGGAAGACTTGGCGCTCTGTGTTTTGGAGGAACTTTGTATATGTATATTTATGTGGATGTGTGCTCTGTGACCTTATGTGGAATACAAACTAAATGCTTAAACCTAAACCTCGGGCTTCTCGATCAGGTGGATGTAGAAGGCGGGATTCTTCACCAGGCTCATATCCTTGAAGTCGCCGTACAGCTTGTGCTGGGCCTTCTCCGAAAAGATCTCGCCAAGGATCTCACGGAAGCGCTTCAGCTCGTGGGGATAGTAGGACAGACGGAACTCGCTGGTCAGCTTGTTGCCAGCGATCAGGTAGTCCATGGACACCAGGGTTGGCTTGCCGCAGTAGAAGAGCACGGATGTCTTGATGTCCGCCGTGTGGCTCGTCTGTAATTAGTCGCAAGTCATTCGTAGAGGTTGGATTAGGTTGGGTTAATTGAATCGTTAGCCGTATGACCGATAAGGATGCTGATTATTGGGAAATCTGTAAGCGATGCAATTGCTCTCAGATCGAAAACAAGATCAGTAGCAGCAGCAGCTCTGCTTATCGCCACGATGACGCTACATTTTTTGGTTGTTTTTGAATGGAATGTGTCATTTAATAGTTTTTAATTAATCTCGAGGTGATGTGGCACAATTCCGCTGACGAAATTGGGTATCTCTAATCATCACTTAAAATTATTTAAATTATTTAAGAGGCATAATTACTCACATTGTAGTAGATGCTCTTGGCGGGCGTGGCTCCCGTCTCCAGGATATTGTCATAGTTGCGGTGATCAATCAGCAGGACGCCGCCTGGCTTCAGGCACTTCTCAAAGTTGCCAATGGCCTGCTTGTGCTCCCGCTGATCCCCAAAACCGTCCATCAAGTGGGCAAAGGAGTTGCCCAGGCAGATCACGGCATCGAAACCGTCCTTAATATGCTCCTGGATGTCATCGTACAGAGTCAGCCAGTTGGCCTCCTCAATGACTGTTAGATTCAAGAAGATATTAGTTAGTAAGGAACGATTTTGTAGTTCGTTTCAGTTAACTCACCCCAACTGTCGAAGGCAGCCTCCTTGCGACGGTTCCAGCGCTCCTTGAGGGCATACTTCAACATCTTGTCAGAGGCATCCACGGACACCACTTCGAAGCCCTCCTCCACAAGCATAAGAGAATCCACACTAAAAGACAATGTTTAAATTGTTAAAAGGATATCAAGGATATTTAAAGTAGAATTAAAATCAAATCTCTGGTATAAAGCTCTTCTTTCCAAGGACATCTCCCCATAGCTTACCCCGTTCCACAGGCCACATCCAGGACCCGCTTGCAGCCCTTCTTCCGCAGCATGTCAATCAGGAAGTTCTTGTAGTTGTCCGTCCGGGAGTTCTTGTCTCCGATGAAGATCTCCCACACCTTGGCGGCCTTGCCATCGGCGTACTGATCCCGGACTCCTTCGGCGGAGATGCCATCGGAACGGGCAACGAACACACTATCGGCGGAGGTGGTCATGGTCTCTGGTCTCTCGGTTTGTCAGCTCTGGTCGGCAGATCGCAGCGAAATAATTCCCATCTCCGTACGCACCCACCACGTAGACTCTCCGCGAGAGATGGGGTGTCCAGAAGCCAACAGCTGGTGCCACACACATAGGCCATACCGTACGGTAGTCAGCAGTCCGTAATCTTATCAATCCCGCCCGCTTTGACGTGCGCCCTGCGCTGGCTGTAGCGGCGAGAGCTCCACCATCTGGTCCCGGCGGAACGTGTTTCGCCAGCGGGGCTTTCGCTTTTGGGTCTCTGCCCCTGAACCTGACCCTCCGGTTGTGATTAGCCAGCGCCGTCGCATCCCGTGGTCAAAAATAGAATGACAGTGCACTATATCTAAGCAAGTCAGTGGTACAGTGAATGCTCTAGAAAGGAGCATCGGGGGGTTATATATGATCGAAAGGATACAAAGCTGCTTTCTGGATATTGCAACAACAAAGCATGTGTGTTGGTCGACGCCTTTGAAGATCATTTGCCATTTTGTTTACTTATTCTTTACATTTAATTCTAATTTTAAATATTAACAAATAAAACTATTAAATAAATTGTAAATAATAAATTCTAAAAGTCTCAATGAAGTATAAAAATCAAGATAAAGATATTTTGTTGGGACGTTCCTTCTTTGTAGTCTTTACTATACATCGTATGAGCTCAACAATGACTTGTATATTTTCCTAGAATTTCCCCACGTGCTGTTATTAATAAATCAAATACAGTGAATATTGGTTTTATTTTTGTTTGTTAAATATTCAATATTTTTAAATAAATGAAATTACTTCCAATAGTTGAGTTGTTTACACTTATTTTCAACATTTCCCAAAGCAAACCCTTCATCTGTTGATGAAAAACATGTTTTTTATTTGTATTTAATAATATTAAATAATAATTATAAATATTGCACTGCTTTATAAATCAAGGACTCTTGTCCTTCCAATGGTTGGTCTTGATATTGCACCTCGAGTTTCTATGGATTAGATCTTAGAGATTAAGTCACACTGGATGTTCTGTAGGAGGTACTTATTGCTACAAATGATTACGTTTCGCAAGAGAATTTATCCGCTTCGGAACTGTGAGCGATAATTGTCTTGGGAAACATAAGCCGCAATCGGATTAATATATAATATTTAGTATATATATGAGTATGTAGGCTTATGTGCTATGTACATCGTAACTATTCCGGATCCACGTCTATGGCAAGTAACCCAGCGAGTCCTCCAGGGAGGCGCTCACCGCCCGCATCGACTGGTAGCTGCCCATGCGGCTCCTGCTGGCGCTGCTGCGTATGGAGGCGGCCTTGGCCTCCATGGCCTTGAGGTTGGCCAGCAGATTGTCGGCGCTGCCGCCTCCTGCCAAGCCTATGCTCTTGCCCAGTGGCATGGCCAGCGGCAGCGCTCCACCTAAACGATCAGTGCTGAAGGACTCTCGTGTACGATATGAGGACCTTCTGGAGGAGGCTTGCGATCGACAGCTGCCATTGCCCAGTCGGGATCCCAGTCCCGCTGTTGCCGCCCCCTTTGGCGGACACAGGCTCTTGATGTCCGTTGTCTGGCTTAGCTTCATGTCAGCGAACACAGCCGCCGCCTCCACACTCTTCTTCACGCTTAGAGCCTCGTGGGGCTGCACCGGCTGCCCGCTTCCGGTGATGTTGAAGAGCTCGTAGTCCAGGCCCAATTTCTCCGAGGGCTTGCCCTTCCTCGGAGCTCCACTTGCCCCTCCTGGCCGGGACTTGCGTTGCTGTTGGGATAGGGAATCCTCGCTGAGGGCAGCCGCTGCCGAGGAACGTTGTCGACGTTGGGTGCGCTTGCAGTAGCACTTGCTGGCGCTCACACAGCTGTCCGAATCGCAGGACGTGGTCGTGTCCGTGTGCGTGTTGTTGGCCGAGTCACGTTCCAGGGAGCTGGCTGGCTCCTCCTCCACCATGGAGCAGTAGCACTTGTCATCTGAACGGCAGGAGATCAGCGAGTGTCGGTTGGTGGCCGCTGTTCCTGCTCCACTTTGATTTGCTGATGGCTTCCGGGTGGGCGAGGCCAGTGCCATGTTGCGTTCGTTCTTCTGGCGCAGCTTGTGGTTCAGGTGCTCGGTGCGCAGGCTGCAGTAGCAGCGATCGGCCGAGGCACAGGCACAGGACTCGGAGTCGTAGCTGCACTCCGAACAGGACACGTACCTAATGGGGATCGGTGTTAAATAACTTTAATGACTTTTACTGGGTGTTAAGGCGTTTCAAGTGAGAACCTACCCGCTGCTGCTGTTCCGATTGAGTCCCTGGGTGTGCTCGTTCCTCACCACAGAGACATCGGAGCCGCTGGTGGCCGCCCTGTTCCTTTGATGCTGCTGCTGGGCATGGCTGATGGGTGGGCCGATGATGATGGGCGGACTGATTTTGCGTTTGTCCAGGCTGCCCTCCTTGGGCTTCACCGGCGGCTTGGCGAGCTTGCCGCGGCAGGAACGGAACTGACCCAGCTGGAAGACCTTCTTTAGGCTCTTGGTGCCAAAGAAGCTAGTCTTTGGCTTCTTCTGGGAGAGAGATATATCATGTTAGTTAGGGATTGAGGGAACCAAGATTGTGGACCCACCTGCGATCCATTGACACTGGCCTTGCGCTTTTGCTTCTTTTTCTTCTGGCGCCGCATGATGTTCTTGGAGCGCTGGAAGAGCTCGTCTTGGGTGAGGGTCACGGCCAGCTTGAGCAGGAACTCCTTGTAGATGGGCTTCAGGTCGTTGAAGGACATGCCGTCGGCATCGATGATGGCGTAAAGGATGTCGTCCAGCGAGTGCAGGTTCTCGTGCAGGCGAAATTCGTTAAACAGCTCGCTGAAACCAAGTGGGGAACTAGAAGCACAATTCAAGCGATGCCAATCAACCAGGCCAAACCTTCTCCCCCAGATTGCAAACAAACTGCCGCCCGCACCCAGGGTCAGGAGCAGTTGGAGTAGTCTTCCAACTGCCCCTGCCCTTCAGCCCGGTGGCAATACTCACCCTCCTCCGCCTCCTCCTCCGCCGCCCAGCTTGCCAGAATGACGCCTCGCCGCTCGCGACTTGTAACGCGTTAGTCCGCCGGTGTTGAGGAAGCTTCCAGATCTGGGAATGGCCACTCGTGTCAGTATGTCTCCATTGGCAGGCGCCACATCCACGCCCGAGGAAAGGTCTGGCCCCGCAGAAGTTTTCTTGCCGGGATGTGAGCTCTGATGCAAGCGGGTCACGTGGCCATTGCCGCCCACAATGCTGCCACTGCGGGAGGGAGTGCCCCCGTTACGGTGACCCCCAGAGCCGGGCACGGTCGTCGGCACTGGTGGAGCTCGCTTGGACTTGTGGGACTTGCGACGGCGCTCCTCTGTGGAGGTCTCCAGCTCAGCGGCCTCGTTGATGACATTGCTGTGGGAACTCAAGGAGCTACTCGATATACGCTTCTTACGTCCGGAACGGGATGGAGTGCCTGCCACACTGGTGCTACCCCGGAAGGAGCTACGCCTTCCGTTCGCACTGGGCACGATTTGGGAGCGAGAAAGGTAGTTGGAGCTAGCCAGGGCCGAGCTGCTCGCAATGCTGATGCAGCTGACGCCATTCTGCTGACGGGGTGCTCTCCGCGGGGTGTTCCGCCGCGAACTGGTGCTCACATGGGCCATCAGGCTCTGGTAGAGCGTGGCCGCGATCACGATGGCATCCTCGGTGCTCTTGCAGATGAAACCATGGCACTCGAGCACCTTGGGCGAGCTGGCCGAGCGCATGACCACCGCAAAGATAGGCGCATGCACATGGATGCTGTGCTCCACCGCCAGTTGCTCGCTGGAGCTGCAGGGCGGAAAATATGGTTAGCTTTTAGAGACTAGGAAAAGATATACAAGGAGGAGACCCACCTTAATGGCTGGAACAGGGCAGTCTTGTCTATGTTCTCTGGATCGGTGATCAGGGGCAGAAAGGCCGCTCCACCATCGTCGTCGGAGATGACGAACTTCACCGCCGACCACACGGCTATGTTGTGGAAGGGCGTGATGAGGGCCTCGCCCTCCTCCGAACCCTCCGCTCCACTTGCAATGGAGAGGGTGCTGATCTTCACCCGCAGTCCGGTGGCACAGATGTCCAGCGAGCCGGAGTTAAGCTTCTAAGGGATGAATTCGTATATTAGCTAAGGCAATTTTATAATCCCATCGAATTAATTCTACCTTCTTGGTCACCTCGCTGAGATACAGCTGACGCAGTGGCTCTTGCAGACCCTGCAGGCTGGTCACCTTATCCTTCAGCGGCAAGGCGCCCAGACAGGTGACCTCGAAGCTGCTGGTGGCATCCTTGGCCACGTCCGTGAACAGCTGCTCGATCTGGGCCTGCACGCTGTTGCTGATCCGCTGCACATCCTTCTTGGCCGCCTCGGCCAGCACCTTGGCCGACTGCCCGTTGTCCTGCAGGAAGCTGCTTAGGGAGCGCGGCGTATCGCCGCTGGTGCTGGCCAACTCACTGCGCCCATACATGATGATGGAGCGGGTGCGATGCGATCCGCGGGGATCGTCGAGACGGCTGCTTCGCATCGATCTGGGTTAGGAGGAAGTAGAGGATTGAGATGTAGGAAGAAACTGAGTTAAGTATATGTTTCCGAAACTTGTTCGGGATTTGGAGTAGTGATGTCTTCCGCCTCTAAAGAAAGTTCTTACTCACTGTAAGAATTTTGTAGATTAATAGAATTTAAGCAGTTTCTGTTTGGAGTTTGGCTCTGGTTTGGGATCTTATCTTCTTTTGAATATTAGGAGATCAACACGGAAAAATGTATGAATTGTTCGCCTTAAATTAAAATAAAACTCAATAAACTAATTAATTAGGATCTTCTTCAAGCAGGTTTCAAATGTATCTTAGCTATTGTTTTATTTCTTGATAACTGGAAAATCTACTTCATTCGCTTCTGTTTAAGAACTTAGCTATTTCCGCCTGCTTTTAAAATGAGCTTTAAGCTATTTTAATTACCGAAAATTTTAAAACAAGGTTCATGTTAAATATTCTTTGAATGAAATTTTAGTTAATTTAAAATCGTAAAGATTTTTATTCCTGTTTGCTTTTGTTTTTCAAACTTGATGGATTAATAATTACAAATCAAGTAGTTTCCGTTTCCGTTATAATTATTCCTGCATTGCTCTATTTGATATCTTTTCTAAACTATCAAAAATATTAAATATCACCTTAAAGAAGTATAAACCAGAAGAAAATGGGGTCCGCTCTTCTCTGTGTTCTAAATAACTTTGAATTTTAGTTATACAGACCTCTAAAGTTTTTAGTATAAAATCAAAGATATTTCCTGAATCATTTAATTTAAAGACTCATTAAGTTTTATAAGCCAAAAACTTCTTTATTTTCCATAACTTATTTACTGGCAGCAGCTTCCCCAAAGAAAGTTCTGCCATTCACTACTAATAGATATCTCTAATGGCTATCAGGGACTTTCCTGATCCAAAAAAATTAATTTTATAGTTTAGTATAAAATCGATAAGAGTGTTTATTGCTTTACTAGCTGTTCTCTCCATCAAAACATTTTTAGTGCTGAAACGTGTGCGACAAAACGGTTCCGTTTTTGTGAAAGTTTGACTGATTAACGCAACAGCAGCCTGAGATTAGCATATTTGCCTTGGCTGTGTCTGAACTCCAACGAGCTGGAATTGCAATTGGCACAAGCACATCCTGCTGACCAGGTCACAGAGCCCGGGACTCGTGGAGAACCACTATGAGATAGAACTATGATGAGAGAACGAGATGGTGGTCATTGACCAATGGCCGAATGCAGCTTAAGGTGTTCCCAATTCAAGCCATTCCGTTTACCGCTAGCTGACATAAAATCGGAAATGCTTATTTCCATAGAACGTCGAGCGTTTTGAATGGCGATGAGTTTGGAAGATGAGCTGGGGACGGGACTGGTGTGGAGATTCCACAGGTGAGTTGGGGAGCAGCAACCCATAGTTTTCTTTCACAATCAATTAAGTAGTTCGTCGCGAATGTGTGTCAACGATGAATATTTATCTGAAGAGCAAGTGTCGATCTATCTATGGAACATCTCGCCGAAGCTGGAGCTCCGAAGATGAAGAAGATCTTTCCCTCTTCCCCTCCTTTCTTTGCAGACAATATATGGTTTTTTTAATTTTGAACTAACAGTAGTTTTTCGTTGGTTATGGAAATGCAAAACGGTAAACGCAGCAGCCAGGTCTTTCGAGGTCTCTCACTCTCTGTTTTTGGCTTTGGTATCTTTGTATCTTTGTGTATTTGTATCTTTTTATCTTAGTTTGTGTGGTTTCGAGAACGAAAGTGTGCTGGGTGGTCAATGGAAATGAGAGTGTTGGTGCAGAGAAAGAGAAAATATTAACATCGAATTACCAGAAATAATCAAGTAAATTGAATGAAATTATAAAAAGATTTAATTGAAATTCTAGAACGCTTTAACTATACTTGTTGTTTCTAGAGTTTTACGTTTGCCAGAAAATAGTTTTTAATAAAATATGTATTTATAATAATTATAATAAAGTCTCAAATGCTTTTAGAGCTCAAGTTGTAATCATTAATTTACTGTTCTTTGATTTTTAAAATCTAGTTTCCTTACTAAGGAGTTAAAATATATCTCTAAAATACTAACCATTTTCGTTCTGTGTATTTGAAAAGACTAATTGATTTGTTTGGGCCCAAGATCGAGAGCGAGGCTAATGGCGAAAACACACCTCCCCGGGGTCTGTGTCTGCTTGCAATTATCACCGAATGGAAGTTTTCACCCGTGACCCGTAACCCGTAACCCGAAAGAAATTTAAAAGGGAAACTCACCTGGAATCGTCGAACATGAGATCGATCTTTAGTTTGTAGATCGAATTGCGGCTGACACTCGAATTGTTTTCGAGCTGATCGCCGTCCAGGAGCCGAAAGCCGGAAGAGTGGCTATTGCTGTGACTGCCGCCGGCGGGCTTGCCACGAGACCGTGCGGCATTCATTTTGGGAACGGCCACCGCGGATTGCGAGTCCACCTTGCAGGTGACCATGCTCCTCCTCCCGGGCTAGGGGCTAGAGGGGGCTGTGGATGTGATAAGCACACGCGGAATGCCGCGGTGGCGGATGCAAATCGCTGTTTGCACTTCACTTCTGTTTCACTCTCCGCGTATTGTTTGTTTGGTTTTCTTTCTTTATTGTTTTTTGTTACTGTTTTTTGTTACTGTTTTTTTTTTGTTTTTGTATTTTTTGGCTAGTGTTTTTTTAATTTGTATGCAATTAGCGGTGAATGCAATCCGTTTAAGCGCAATGAACGCTAATTTTCAACATTTTAGCGCCGCGCACTCCTCACACTTTGCATAGGGACGAAGGCAGCGGCAACGCGAGGTGTTGCATGGCGTGTTGCGGCGGGGCTATCGTCACTCGTCTAATCATCTCTCATTGTAGCCGGCTCATTAATTGGCTGTAAGCATAAACCAAAAAACCGACAAAATGTAGCAACATTATTGGATTAAGGCGTATTGCAAAATCGCTATTTAAAATTCACAAAAAAACACACTCTAGACATATATTTTCCACTTTTGGTCTGCTTTGGTCGCTGATAAATTGCGCAAAGAAATGCAATTGTTGCTTTGTATCGGAAAAATGTTGGCTATTTTCAAACGCACCGAGTTAATTCGGCTGCATCTATGAGATACTTTCACTCCACGGAGCGAAATATATTCGCGGTAATTAGCACACACACTCAACGCACACTAAACACACTGCTGAATCACACTCGTATGAGCCAATTGGAAATGCCATTTACTTGTGCCTTATTGAACTTGCAACTTTAAGCACTGTTAACACCGCCCAATCCGGCCAAATCCAATGCACCTGACGGACTGGCTCTTGGCTTTGGGATAACTATGGTAAGGTAATCCAGGTGGGCTGCCCGGCCGGGTCCGTCTGAGTTCGTTGAATGCCACACAGCGACTGTCGATGCGGCTCAGCGGCAGAAGTCGGGCTCAAGCCAGCCGGAGAAGAGAAAGAAAACAGAGCCCAGGTGAGGCTCAGGTGAGGCGACGGCGGCGGCAACGACGGCGGCAGCGGGCATAACAACAATAGAGTCGTCGCTGGCGTAAGTGGGCAGCACAATGAGAATGCCCGGCCATAACCGACGAGCTTGGAGTTGGCCAAACTCTGTTTTCAAGTGTGTGATGAAGACGAACGCGTCCACACAGCCGTCGCCTTTCAACAGCCACAAAGTGATTGTGGTCCGGAATGGTGACACCGCCGATCGGGGCATTATGTATTATTATCCGTTTGGATGGACGGTTTCGGCCAACTCTATTTGCATATGGCACACACCGCGAAAAAATTGCACATTATGTGGCAAAAACTAACGTAAGAGAGGTTAATACAAACCCAGTTTTGGGTGACCTCAGGGCAGGGGTCAGGTTAGTTACAAAAATTGTTTAGTAAGCAGTCTACAAAATTTGAAAAATGTAGCAAATAAATAATTTGAAAACAAGTCTTCCTAATATTATTAATAGCTTTCTATTATTATTATTTCCTATTACTTCTATGAATTTGAATCATATTTCATTATTCTTCCAATTGATTTGTCGTGCTTATGCTCCTAGGAAATAATAATAAAAATACATATATTAAAATTCGTTTTAGATAAATAATAAAATAAGTAAAATTTACAAAATAAAGAAAAGTTATCTTCTAAAAATATAGTACAACACGTAGAATAAATATTTATATAAGACAACAGCAAATATTATGTAAGTAAAAAATTATCTTGTGAAGAATATTATATTTTACTGTATTTTCTAATGAAAACCTTTAAAAAAAAGATGTGAAACTGGTCATAAATTAAGTTTTCAAAATTGTTGCTATATTTTTTAAATTACTTTTTATACCACTTAAATTTTTTTGCAGTGCATGTGAATGTTTTTGAGCATTTGCGCAAAGTTATTTGGGCAATGTCGCCTTCGCCGTTGCATTTTCATCTCGAACTCGAACGCCAGGCCAATGTCAGTATGGGTCCCCCTACAAAGCCCCCGCGGCCCAATTGCAATTAAAAGGCAGTGTTGTCGCATAGACGCCGAGTGGGACATGGGACGTAGTGGGTCGCCCAAATGCCGGTGGCCCGGGTTTTGCCATTTGCGCAAGCGCAGAAGCTGTGACGAGCTCGAGATTAGGAGTACCGGAGAGCCGCAGAGGGGGAGAGCGGAGCTGGAGCCGGAGGCCATGTGGGGACTGGGGGAAAACTGGAAGCAGTGAAGGCATTTTCGAAATCAATGACCGTGGTCAAGTCTTACGATAATTGGAGCTGCCCGCGGTCTGTTGTACGTCGCGGTGTGTGTGTGTTTGCCAACATAAAATGCACTTCATTTTTTACAGAAAACGCTCGGGCCCTGCTTGGAAATTGAGAATAGCTGAAGAATATCTAGAGAATAGCTAAAGAATAGCTCAGAACGAAGCTCTGGATAATGAGCGTAGCAATAATAATTCATATGCATGCAATGCTATTATATGGTTGATCTTCTATTTGCGTTTTAAGTTGTAAATTAGAATCAACAAAGCTTCATTTTTATGGTTTTATTTCGAACTCAAACTATGTTTCTTTTTGGGTTCTATAATTAAGAATATGATAGATCTTAAACTGAGAGCTATGTTCTTCCTTCTTCAGTGAGCACAGCGTCATAAAAAGCGTAATTAGGTAGCTTAATGGATTCTAAATACAAAGAAAGCAAATAAACATTTGTTAAAGCTATTATTTTATAATTTTACTATTATTTTAAAAACGAAATATGATGATTCTGGTATATGAAGTATGATTTATTAGCTCTTTGTTTAATATAATTATTAAACATAAATGGTACAATCAATATCCTTCCATCTTCCACAATGAATACCTCCTTCTCTTGCTCGAATATTAATGAAACTTTTTATGATTTACGCCTGAGCATGAATAATGAATTAAAATTGTGCCGCATTGCTTTTGTGCTCGTAATTCAAGATGATTTCAATTAAGAAAAAACTCCGTTTCCATTTCTCTAATAAAAAACTCTTAAGCGAACCGCCGTAAAAATCCAACTTTCCACTGAAATCCAAAGCCGAATCCGAGACTTTGAGCGATTTCCATTTTAGATTTCAATTTTGATGATGGCCTCTGATCAGCGGGCCGGCCGTGTTTATGTTTTCGAGTGTTTCTTGTCAACGTTTTTCGTGCTTATTCATGAGCTAACTGTAAGACGAGTAATTAAAATTGGTCCACGTGAGACAAAGGGAAAAAAGAAATGCAAAACAAGGCTAATTGATGTTTATTGTGTGTCCAGAAAACTCTTACTTTTTGGGGCCTGGAGGTCGTCTCTCGACCTGCCCATGTGTGTCTGGTTTCGTTTTTATGGCTCGTATTTGATGTTAAAAAAACAGTTAAGTTAAAAAGATAAAACAGAACCTGAACATGGAAAGATGTGAAGAACCTGTAGAGCATACATTTTCATTTTCCCTTTCAACGGTTTATTCAAATGTCTAGAATTTTCTTTTGTCCCCTGCAGCTGGCTTTTACTTTTTAAAAGAGAGAGAATTTTCATTTGGCTGCTAAACCGTTAAATGCACCCAGTCAGCGTTGATGTGATTTATTTAACAAATATTTCGCTGTAACATCAAACATACTACCGTGATCATCACTTTCTCCATTCAATTTACCAGGCTGCCATTGCTATATAGTGTCTGTTTTAAGGTTCGCTTGCATCTGCAGCGGCAACTATTTCAGAAATTAGTCGTATTTTTTGCTCAGGCAAGCTTGAAGATACAGATACAGCCAGAGGGTTGAGCCAGAGTCGGGTTGGGTGCCGCTGCCGGTGGAGATGGGTAGCCTAGGTGTGCTCTAAGAGATACGCTTGATTCCTTCGCGCTCGTCTTGTGCCCAGCATTGCGTATCTGACATGCGCAGGCACTGAGAAAAAAATGTGAGTTTCCATAAATGGAAATGTCTTGTTAAAAATTGAGTTTGTAGCTGCCTTTAATTTGAATATTTTTACAATAATTCTGCCGATTCAGTATGCATAACATTGTAAATATGCGCTTCAATCTAGTCTAGTTATTTTAGAATAAAATAATTATAATCAAAAATTTATAAACAGCTACTATTTTTCTGATATCTAAACACTTTCTTTTACTTCTCTCTAATCTAGAACATTTTCCCCAGTGTACTGCAGTGGACAAGTTCTGCAAATTATTCAAATCATTTAGTCAAAAAACAAAAAAGAAACATTGCGCAATTAAAGTTTCATGACTTTCCCTAGCTCAGAGCCTGAGCCCCGACATAATCGCTTCGCGAGACTTTCTTTGTAGAATCACTCAGCCCCCAGAGAGATGGCAACTAGGGGCTCCTCTACTCCATTTTCCCTCTGCCCTAGTGAGCTCCATGAGGCCCGATTCATTCATTAGCTGGCTGCCTTGGCAGTTGCGTCACGAACCCGAATCCGAAATGAGACTCGAAAAAATACACGACAATTGTCACATTGTGCTACTCATTACGGCATCTCCCGCCATCCCTCCATCAACCAACCAACTGTCTGACAATAACGATTCACTTTTCGCGCCGGCGTGGAGTTTCGGTTAGGTAGCAGCAGCGGGTGGTTAAAAAGAAATTAATTTCTTGGCTTTTATGGTCTTTGTAAGAAATTTGCAGAAGCTCTTGAATGGATGGCTGCCGGGCTTTACGACCCAACAGCTACGTGACTTGGCCAAGATCACGACCACTGACCCGTCGGGGTGACGATTTTAGGACCCCATTCAGTAGCTAAAGATGTCTGTATTTGCGTGTTATGTAAATGGGGTTTTCGAGGGGGTTTCCTAGTTTATTTTGTCACGTTAAGAAAGCCTGTAATCCGCAGTCTTTGAGTTAAACATGTTTCTCTTAGCTTTCAATCCATAAAATTTCTTCTTTTATCACCTATAAACCATTTAATAATTGTTAATTTGTATGGATTTAATAAATTGAATTCCTGCACGAAAGCTAAATTTCAAAAATTCACATATTATTGGCCTTTTCCTGAATTTTATTAAGATTTATTTCGTACATGTTTTGTAATTCCGTGTAATGATATTTACTTATTTTAATTTGAATATTTTGCCATAAAAACTAACTTTATTGATATATTTTTTTGAACTAATACAAGATTAGTTTGCATATTTTAAGCTCTTTCCTTTTTCTCAAGATTTATGTTTTCTTTTTGTTTTATTGACATTTATATATTGTTTATATGAAAACATATATTTGATGACTCTTTTCTTTGCCACTTTTGGATATTTCGAAAGGTTAAAAAATTAATTTACAAATTTATTTTAATAAATAACTTAAACTACCAATATCTTTAAGCAATATATATCTGTATCTTAGGCAAAAATATATTTAAAATATTATATTTTTAAAATTAATTTAATAATACCCACATCTTTCTTTTTAATTATTTAAGGTGTGATCTAGGGCAATCAATGCACTTCGAATGCGATAATTTCAGCTCGTGGCTCGTTGCATCAATCGGAAATACACGAAGCTCGTGGCATAATAGCCATATTTGACTCGTGCCAAATTGTGTTTAAGCATGAAAATCTTTTGGGCAGGCGGCATTATGGACACTTGAGCGAGCAATGCCCTCGTGGCCGCCACAAGGAGGTGGAGTAGTTAATGAAATCCGGCAAAGAAATTGCCCAAAAGAGCGTGACGCCGGCGCTGCTCATGAACTCTGCGCCATAAATTCCCCTAAGTATGTGTATTTTGCATAAGCATTTGCATACCGCCTGGCCATAGGCCGGATCGGATCGAAACCTTAGCGCTGTCTGGCCACGAAAATTCTGGACATGAAAGTTCTCCTCTTCTGGCCGAAATGTTTTATGGCCCTGTTGGAAAAGTTGCCTTTTAATTGGCCATCTCTCAACACCGTTGTGGGTGCTAAATGGCTTTCATTCATCGCGGTCAGCTGGGTTCAAATGGCGCGTGCTTTGTGGGTCAGTTTTCCACTTTTCCAGAGGAAGAAAGAGCACCACATTGACACCATCTGATTGCCGGCTAACTGTGCTCTTTGTGGCCCAGTGCCCAGTGCCGTTCCTAGCGAAAGATAAGATCATAATTCTGCCCGAGATAATTGTTTTCTTGTCATTTATCGCGTTTGCGCGGGGAAAGCTGCACTTCTCGGAAGCTAGATAGATTTTCTTTATTGCCATTCATAATTGCGAGGTGCGCGTTGCGTTGCTGACCATTAAGGCCATGGCTTAAATTAAGGGCTAGCGCTTCTGCCAACTGTGGATTATTGTAATTGTAATTGTTTCTATTTTTGGATAGACCCCTCAGCGGGATTCTGCCTTTAGGGAAACAAAGAAATGGAGATTTAAGTTTATGTCTAGAAATCAGGTACCTTTCCTAGGCCTCTGGTGGGCTAATTAATTACTGCACATTCCCCAACACAGTTCCCTCTTTATTTCCCCCGATTCTAAGACACCATAAGTGATGCAGTCTTCGATCTTCTAGTGCTTCTTTACAGAATAGAATGCTTCATTAGCACATTCTAGCATTCCCGATAAAGAGATTGTTCGATAGCGGTACACCGGTGATTGGCGATTGGAAATGGCTCAACGCACGATTATAGCCGCATCCATCGCAGAACAGACGTGTCTCGGGGTACTAAAGCTCCTCTTCTTAGCCACAGATCCAATCCCGTCGAGGAGTTATGGCTCTGACCCACCTTCGGAGCTGGAAGCTGCGAACAAGTTGCGAGCTTCAGCTGGAGTTGAAGCCAACTGCGCATCGATGCTCCAGTTTCTGAACCGCGGACCTGTCACGCAGCCTCCGAGCCGAGAGGAGAAAATCGGAAAATAATTGCAAGAAAAGCCGAGAGATCCCTGCTAGAAACAATTGCGGCCAACGGACAAAGCTGGCTGCCAGACATTGGCGACCTGAACGAGTTTAGCAGGAAAAATGACTTGTCGATCTTGATTGCCAGTGTCGTCGCCAAGAAGCTACCAGCCAAAGCAGCTGCTATGGCTTCAGTATACACAAGGAAATTAGAATATATTGTTAATATAATATTTTCAAAACTGAATTAAAAAAACTAGACTAAAATTGTACAGAAAACCTATCGAAAAACTGACGCTTTGAGTTGGTTCAGGAATGGGGTTTAAATTTAGAATCAAACTAGAAATTTCTGGCATTCTTTTATATTTCAAAGCTAAATATTTTCTTTTATAAAAATGCTACCCATATAATACATTTTTATTTTGTTTAATAAATAAATAATATTATTCCTCAAAAATTAAATAAAAAAGGACCTCTTATTAAAGGACATATAGTTTAGACCTAGTCAGTCATAAATTTATAAATGTAATGGCTTAAAAATAATGATTTTATTCTATGCTATAATTATGATAGAGTTTTAATATTATTATACAATTATTATTTAATTTTTGTATATGTTTATGAAGTCATTTCTTTTTCTCAGTGCAGCTGCCGTAAATCCCGCTAATCGAATAAGCGTTTGCCGCTCTGCTAACAAGGCTTATATGGTTGTCAACTATAAACACACCTGATGTCCATGTCCAGTTGCTGTTTGCCAGGCCATTCTTGGTCAGGAGAATGTTGTAGCCTCGCTCTTCGTTCTTCGTGCAATTAGGATTGCAGATATTTAATTGAAGTGGAGCGAAATAATTGTCATTAAATGACAACGGCGGTCTGGCCTACTTACAGCCTAAGAGCACTTAATAAGCGCAATATAAAATTAATAAATCAGCCTTAAAAGGCATTGTCGGTTAGCTTTGAACACAGGTCGGAATAATTATAAAGTTTTGAAGAACAATTTATGATTAGAAAGTTAAAAATGTCTAATGAACTAAGACAAAAAATTGTACAGAATAAAAAAAGGAAATAACTGATTTTTATTAATCCACTTTCCGTTACATTTTATTCAATCAGAAACTAAATTGGCAACACACATGTCGTATGCGTAATTTAGTCATAAGTTCGCCCACAAAGCTCACATTTTCTTACCTTACTTTGTTCTGCTTTTCCTGGCCAAATTATTCACTGCCAAATCACTTTACACTCGAGAGATTATAAATTGCCAGGCAAGGCTTTAACATCGGCGGAAACTTTCTTCTGTAACCCCGCAATCAAAGTACAAATTCTGCTTATTTTCCCAATGACTCGGTCACGTTCCTATTCTTCTTCGGTCGGCGACAACACTTTCGTTCGCTCGTAATTTGCATTTTCCAGCCGAGAAAAATGGGTGGAGGAGAGATGTGGAAATCTCGGCAGTCGGAGGAGGAGCAGCGACCGGAGTGCGCGAAGTCAATAACGAGACTAACTGCGTCCGACCAATTTGACGATGCCACAGCCAAAGCCAACTCCATTCGCAGCAGAGGCACAAGCAGTGGCAGAGTCAGAGCAAGACTCAGTGGAGGGAGATGATGCAGCCGATGCAGCAGCCAGTTTGGTTTTTTGTTGCGTCGTAGACTTGGTCAACACACCGAAGTCAAAGTGGCCAACAAAGTGGCTAACTGACTGACTGACGGCTCGACTTCGGCTGAAGTGGATTAGCCAAAGTTCGGACTCGGCCAGCAGTCGCAACCTGCGGCGTGATCCTAAGTACGACACTAATAGCGCCAATTTGCCACGCTCAAGTCAACAGAAGTCGCAAGGAGTTGCCATCTCAAATAACTCTTTTCCCAAGGCCAAAAGACAATTAAATGTTGGGGATAAAAAAATAACGGTTGTTAATTCAATTAGATTTTTTAAGTAACTCTTAGCTAAGAAAAGAAAATAAAGTGCTAGAAGACTGAAAACTTACACGTTTTAGTACTAGTAAACCTAGTAAAACTTATTCTTTAAGTTCGAGTTTAGCAGGGTTACTCTTAGGTACGATTTGCTTTAAGTAGGAAACATCTATAATAAAAGCTGGTTCCTATTATTGATCATGATTGTACACAACAAATGGTCACAACCTTATAACAAATTTTTGTCACATATATATATGGTATGAATAAAATTGTAGTTTTAATTAATAAATTACCTGTTACATAGTTTTAAAGTTATTTTGAAAATAAATTACCCTAATTTTATCCCCTTTCCATATAACTATTTCCCCCAATCTATCATATCCCACAATAACTAGTTAATCCCATCATTTCTGGAGCAGGTCAGGTCGCTCTTAGCGCTCCCGTCCACCTTGACTCGATCTGGAGGCCCAGTTTCCATTTGCCGAAAAGTGGAAAAACCTGCGTGGACAGTGGCCCAAATTGCCGCGTGCCCATTCGCCGACCGAAACCAAATCTTTGGCCAATATTCAAGTGAACCGTTAGACAGACGATGGCAAGGCTCAGGCTCTGGCTTCGACTCTGACTCTGGCTCTGGCTCTGGCTCCCGGGGTAAATTAATTCATGTGCTGGCCAGGCCGTCGATAACCGCGCATATTCATGCCAGGCGGGCAGTTGGACAGTTGGAGGAGCACAGCATCGCCGCATCATCGGAACGGAAACAGGTTCGCTGGCCAAAAATGGGTCAATCTCTGTCAGAATCTTTGAAGCCAGTGTCAGGTTCTGGTGCGGCCCCGCAAAAGATGAAGTTGGCGGCGCATCTTGGCTCCTTTGTGCCAATCCAAACTGGGCCAGGCGGGCGATCTAGTTCGATTCGGTTCGGGGGACTCAGACTCCTCCAGTGAGGTGCTCAGAAATGTGCCACAAATAGAGAGGAGCACATAAATACCGTTTACCGTAAACGGCCTGCTGCTCCTTGCATTCAATGACCCATTTGGGATCAGGCTTAGCCAGAAGACGCCTGTCTGGCCTGTCACCGGAATCGAACTGGATTCTGCAGCCATTGGTGTCAGTCGAAATGTATCTCAAGACGGTATTACACTCGTTGAATAACGATTCGGATGGCAGTTGTCCCATTACGAGCACAGGTGGGTTGGATAATCTTAACGTGTTAATCTGAAACAGTTTTGTGGTAGCAACTGGTTGCAAGAGTTTGGTATTTAATTTGGATTTTGTTGTGGTTCTTGTACGAATGATTTCTTAAATATATAGAATTTAATGGTGTTTTTCTGAACAGATTAATTCTTCGTAAACTTTAGTATTTTATTATTTTTTACTTCTTTAGAAAGCTGTATTAAAGTATCTTATATTACTTCATTAATATTCAAATTATCACATTTTTGAGTTATAGAAATTGTTCTTAAATATTTTAATATAGTTTATGTTTGATTGTTTTCATATGCTCTTATTTTTAGAATATTTATTCTTTTCTTTTGCATTTCAAGTGTAGGCTTGAGTTAAATGTACTCTCACCAAAGTAAAACCTAAAAGGCAGCAGAAACTTACTTCTATAAATTAAAGTTAAATTTATTGGCTATAATAAACTGTGATAATTTATTAAATTGCTTTAAACAAATGCAAGGATGCAAAATATTGATTTTTTATAAAAAAAAATATTGCACTATGATAATTTTCAAAGGTTTTTATAAATGGTAGTATATTTTCTAAAAACTAAAGGCTAGAAATTAAATAAATAAACTGCCTTAAAGTCGGCTATAAAAATGTATGCTCTTTGACCATCATGTAAAGAAACGTTTAAAGTAGCTGTAAGAATCATGTAAAAAGTCTTCAAAAAAATGTACAAATTAAAAGCAAATATAAAGATTTTATATTCTCAATAAAAACCGTTGAACTTTATGGAAATTTGTTAAGAAAATGATATAAGCTGCCTAAAGAAATAATAAAAGTAGAAACATAATTACAAGTATATACACAAACATATTAATTAAACCCTTTTCATCTTTAACAAAACTTACTAACAATCCAAACTCTTAATTCCCAAAGTTTTCTTTTTATTTTTTATTTAATCACATTTAAAAAAATATACAATGTTATTCCTTAATTATACAGACATTGCTCGTATTAATTGTAAACATTTTAACATATTTTTGGTCGATTACGATTAGAGATTTTATACACTTGCGGTTTTACGTATTTGGTTCAAGTTAAGACCAGTTCCCGGGGAACAGGGAGGGAACTCGGTGGCAGGGTGCGACTGTACTCGATTCCAACTCGATCCATGACGTCACTAAAATACTAACAGTTGCTGTGGTTGCTTGATTGGTTCGATTTGTTGTTAGTCCCGGATTCTCTCTTTCTTTTTTTTTTAATTTGCATAGCTAACTAAGACTACATAATTACAGACAGATCGTTACGCTAAGGATCTACTACGATTGCGTGGGGAAGATCGAGGCCAGGACGATGGTCAGGCCCAGGATGAGGAGAGGCGCAGTGGCATGGGAACTGCCGCCAGTTGCCGAGCGGTACTCGTCCTCCGGCAGATACTCTCGAATGTGTCGCGTCTTGTTCATCATCCAGTAAAAGGCACGCATGTTGCCCAATTTCTTCAGCTCATCGCCGATGTCGTTTCGGATCCTGGCATTGTACTCGTTGAGGAGACGCTTCTCCGCGGCACTGAGGAGCGTGCTGTCGATCAGTTTGGGCTCGTACGGCACCATGGTGACGTCCTGGAATGCAAGGAAGTGTGCGCCGCTGGGATGCGTGTGTCCGGTGTCCACCACCTCGAGCACGTTCTTCAGACGCACGCCAAAGTCATTGCGTTTGTAGTAGCCAGACTCTGAGAAGGATATAACTTTTGTTTAAACAAGGGAGATGTATATATAAAATATATAACTTACCGCTGGAGAAGAAGTATCCTTGCTTAAAGTGGAAGCTGCTATTCCTGCCATAGGCCACGGATATTGGAGCTGTGCAGAAGTAAAACTAAGTAAAAGATTTATATAGTTAAAGACCTTCACTCACGCTCCTCGACGGCACCGTAGGCGCCAATGCCATGACCTGTTGCCTGCGGATAGTCCGTCATGTCCTTCCACACCATACTACGGACCAGGGCATCCACCTCGGAGGGCTTCAAATCAGAGGGAAACTTGAGCTGAGCCAAGTGAAGGATACCCGCCAGAACATTCGTGTACGCCTTCTTCATCTCCTGCGTTGGTTCGCCAAAGATAAAGGTACGTGACACGTCCGTTGTGCCCTCCAGATACTGGCCACCCGACTCAATGATGAGCAGGCTCTGATCGGAGACCTCGATGTTGGTCACATTGCTGGAGATGTAGTAGGGCAAGGCGGAGTGCTCGCCATAGGCCACCACAGTGCGCAGGGACAGGCCCTTGGCGTGGTTCTGCGAGAGACGCCACAGCTCCACCTCGTACTTGATCTTCTCCTCGGTCCACTGTTCCGTGTGGAAGCGTGTCTCCATGTTGCTCATGGCCTCACAGATGGCGGCTCCATCGCGGATGTGTGCCTTTCGCATGCCAGCCTGCTCATCGGAGTTCTTCTGGGCACGCATGAAGATAATCGGGGAGATGTGCCAGACGACGATCTTGCCCGGCATCGAGGAATATATGGCCTCCGAGGCGCCCAGATCTTGGACACAAGGAGCTGGAACCAGAACACGCTTCCACTTTTGGGCATAGGTGCGGATATCGCTCCAGATCTGGTTGTACTCCTTGATCCTGGAGTGATATATTTATTAAGAAATATATATATATTCTTTGGGGGAAAGCATCTCTTACTTTACGCAATCCTCATTGTAGCAGTCCGTGCGCAGGTGGAGATCTATGCCCAGACTGATTTTCTGGTGATCTACATAGAAGAATATGTCGTCCTGGCTGACTATGGCGTAGGACTGTTGAAAAAATAGAAAAACTATAAGACTTCCAAACTTAAAGGATTATAAAGGTAACCCACCTTCACCACAGGTGTGTAGGGAATATCTGTGCCGCGAATGTTTAGCAGATAAGCTACTTCTGTCAACGAGGTGATGACCATGGCATCACAGGCCAGCTCCGCCAGACGCTTTCTCAGTTCCCGCACCTTGTCCTGCCAGTTCTCGCCTGCAAACTCCTTGGCCTGGACCTGAATCACCTGGTTCTTGGGCGGCTCCGGACGATCTGTCCAAATGAGATCCACCAGGTTATTGTTGATCTTGGCCAGCTTGAGGAACTTGTCCTCCAGCTGACGCTCCCACTCGATCCACAAGGCATGGGGCACCAGGTGAGGATCGGCGCCAACGCGCTTATCCAGGTGAACATGACTGCCCAGCCAGTCGGCCACGGTGACGTTGCCGTTGGCCAGGTAAATCTCCCAGTCGCATTCCAGCTCCCCATCAGCCTGCTGGACATAGCGGTTCTCCAGCCAAATGGCCGCACCATGGTGCGTTATGGCTGCCACGGCCCGGACACCTGTGTAGCCGGACAGGTAACGCAACCGCTGATCCCTGGCAGCCACCTCTTGGTTAAGATGCTCGTCCATGGAGGGCAGCAGGTAGCCATAGATCTCGGGCCCCTGCAGGGAAGCCCGGATCAGCATTTGTTCGCGAACAGCCAGCAGGCGAGTGTGATAGACGCTCATGGGCTGGATCTGCAGAGATCAAAAGGATTAGAAGTTAGTAAAAGGGAGAAGAATTATATAGATCCACACTTACATGCTTGCCCTTGCGATACTGACATATTTCACGGTGGAAACCCTGAGGCTTGTCCGCGTCCACGAAGCCAACGACTGCAAACAATCCATAAAAAATAACATCAAAAAAATGGGGAAACAAAATATTTGCGAGTCGTAAAAGATGTTGATAAATAAAATTCAAATTGTTGCCATTAATTTAAGAATTCGTTATGTGTATTTGCATATATATTCATTAATGGCCCAACTAGAGAGCCAAAAATAGCAGCAAGTGCGTCACGGTAGCTTTTCCTAATTTCCCACGCTCGTTAAACGGCCATGCGACGTGATCCGGTCTCTATATCTTGACTCTTCATGACTTTTCATGACTTTTATTCTCGGTGACAAGCTGAGAATTCACTTGAATTTCACTTTCAGCGGACCACCAGCACCTGCTCTTGCTGCCCGCCCAAGTTGAGTCAACGCTGCGTATGCGTAATGTAGGAAAAGTAATGATAGGAAGCAGTTGGTCAGCGATGATTGAATTGTCAAAATAGGGAGACAACTGAGTGAAGGAGCGTTGGCCAGCTGTTCGAGCATGATTTGTCAATGTTTTTTTTTTTTGTGGTGGAAATTATCCGAAGAAACGGATGGATGGATGGGCATATATATGCCATATGGACGGCGGCACAAGTACATATATTCCATTGATTTATCGCAGCCAAGAACCAAAGACATGGTAGGCCAAAAATGCTAAATAAAAACATTTGCCTTGGCTCAATTTGGGGTTTTACAAATATTTCATTCGGCTTGCCAACTTGTGTTTGTTTATTGAAACGTTTCAAGTAAGAAACCAATCAATTTTTAGTGAGCCATTGACCATGAAATGGGAAAATTAAAGGGCAAGATAAAGGAAATATTTACAGGAATGTTTTATTTGGTCTTATGACTTAAATTGTTATGTTTGGAGTCTTTCCAAGTTTATGTAGTGCTTTTAAATGTTTGGTTTTAAATGTTTTCGTTTTTAAATCAAACAATTAAAATGTTCTATTACTCCTTAAATATTGGTTTATGATTGTTATAGAAATGAATTACATAGAACTTTAATATCACGTTTCCTTATTTTAAGATTAACAAAAGTTGTTATAATGTAATAATTTTAAAGAGATCTTGATCAATGATCACTCGGCTTCCTAAGTTCTAATTCCTAATTATTATTTCCAAAGAGTATTCCCTCTTCGCCTTGACTTACACTTTCTCTTCCTTCCTTGTTTATCATTGCCTCTTTTGTTTAAGTGGAAATATTTGAGAATTAATTTTTATGTTAATAGCCGCATACTCATCTTGGTGAAATTAGTTAATGTGATTTAAACGAAATATACGATAAAAAAAAACCAATGGCAGACCATCAGGAGAAGCGTCCAGCTGACACAGCTGGTCTTTGCATTTGTAAAAATAAACATTATGCCATCACTGGCGGCTGCCTTTTGCATACTTTCGTGACGCACTGTGCGGAATTCTAATTCTAGTTGGAAAGTCTACACAATTCAAGTTCCCTTGGGCCATGTGCGAAACGTTTGTTCGCCGAAAATAAACGTAAATCGATCAAAAGTCCATAAAACCAACATCGGCTGGGCCTTAAAATAACATACTAGCCGTGTGGCGATTGTGGTACTCACCCAAGAAGATGCTGAGCGCCAAGCGCCAAATCCATTTGGCTGTCGTCATTGTTTTTATTTGCACTTAAAAATTTCCCTCGATGTACTCCCGTTCCGATTCCGAATCCGAATCCTCGTGGAACTGGGATCGTGGCGAACCGCCGGAACCCGGCGAATTGTTTGTGTTTGCCTGCACTTGTGCACTTTTCGCGAGTTGTTGTGGCTTCCGTGTGTTCTTTTTGGGTGTAAACAAAAATCAAATGCTTGCAATTAATGATCTTGGCTAGGGCAGGGGAAGGGGTAGGGGAAGCAGCCTCTTTAATGGCCAGTTGTCTGTGCGATGCACTTTTCCGGTTAATGACCGGAACGTGGAAAGTGTCTGCGGCTTCGTCTTTGGACATGTTGTGGCACCTACTTGGAGGGAGTGGCTATGCTATGGCTCGTGGCAAAGGGTGTTGCCCTGCTGGCGCTTTCTTCTAATTGGTATGCCGTGCAGTGGACAACCACTACCGACTTCTAGTCCAATCCCATTCCCAAGGGTAATAACTCATCCGGCGGCGACATTTGTATATATAAATAGGAATGATATCAGACCGCTTAGGAATTTATAACTTCCGCCCGACCACGAATCCCAATCCGAATCCGAGTCCCAATTCAATTGGGATTTCTTTCAGTCTTTTTTTGGAAAACGCCAATTTGGCAACTATTTTTTCAGTTCGTCTTTGTTTTGTCGTTTAACAAAAAATATATATTTAATTGCTGCTTTAATTAGTGAAGCGTAAAAGCCAGACCCCGTGCGAGTCATGCCGCATCATGGTGGAAGTCACCAAGCGTGGGCGGCGGGCTTCCGAGGTGGTTGCCCAACTTGCCCAAGTTTTTCCAAATGCTAATGATAATGCTGATTTTATTCCAAGCTAATGCCTTATAGAGCACCTCAAAGGGAGGCGCTACGAGAGCTCAGATTGACATGAGGCAGATGGCCCTCAAAACTGATTGATAACAAAGGTTTTTATAACTTAAGTCACGTCTGTAGATTGCTTGAAATATAATAAAAACTGTGAATAAATATAAAAGAATGCATTTTTCTTAATGGAAAATCAAATGTGAGCCTTAATGACTTAAAAGTCCAAAAAAACTTGGACATGCTGGAAATAGTTTAAAATCGGCAAAGTAGGGTCTTGTTTATCCCATAAACCTCCTCAAAATATATATAAAGAAATAGAAAATGTATGAGTTTTTAACTTGTTTTTTAGTTAATTGCTATTTAAAAATATATTCTTGAAAATTTTATTAAAAATTATTTAAAATTCCGGATTTTTCCCTAAGAAACAAGGTCTCTTGGACATTCAGACGGCAAAGTTGCAAGTACATTAAGTTAATTTTCTTCTTCATTCAATTCATTTTTTTCCATTCAGGAACATATAGTTCCTAAATCCCTGGTTATTTTTATAAATTGTAAAAATGTGTATTTATATAATTTTTATATAATAAACTCATCACAAACCTATATTCATGTTCTTCAGTGTAATAATTGATATCCCATCAAGCACATCGCGTGCCCTGACAAGCTGTCAATAAAACGAGCTAATTTTTTGTGCGAAAACAATTGTTTTTCGCAAACAATTTGTGTGCCAAAGCCAGTTTGATTAACATATATATATCCCGCTGGCCAAGAAATTATTTAATTCACTTTCAATTGAGCGATTCAAAAACAATTTCCCGCCTGGGCGTTACGCGGACCATTAGAGGTAATTTGTGCTGTTTCTTATTGTTAACGTATTGGCGTCAGAAATGGCGAATCAAACGCCCCACATCCCCGTCCCGAACACAACACACAATCCCATTCACATTCGCACAACAATGTGCCAAAGTCACCGCAGCCCACAAAAGCGTTTGCCAGCGAAATGAATATGGCTTGCGAGAGGCCACTACTAAATCGTCGTTAAGAAAAAAAGGTTAAGCAAATTTCAATAATATGCGGGGGCACTCTATGTATGCCATGTAATATGTATGTGAAAGTGGCAAGTGGCAAATGGCAAGTGGCCCTGTGATCCGCCTCCGGCTGGCAATTATCCGCTTGACTTTGGCACCAAAAACGAGATGATGCTGCTGCTGCTGTTGCTCTAGTTATTGAGCACTCGGCGATGTGTGCATCTATTTGTACTATATATTTGCATGCTGTGCATGCTGCCAAGAACCGAATCGGGCTCATAATGTGTGTAATCTGCTGGCCCTGCCAACTGGCCGCTTGCCCTCGTATTCAGATATCTGACTATGTCTCTATTATATCACTGGGGGAAAAAAAACGCCGCAAATGGATGGATAATAACATGAATTCCTACACCTGCGTACGGATTATATTCGGCCTTTTGTTTACGTTTCTAATTGGGGAACATTTGCTGTGTGAATCGGGAGCGAGGTGCTCCTCCTCGCATTTGTTGTGTGTCTATGAAATGCATTGCTTTTAGTTTTGCTTTTGGTTTTCTTGCCCTGACCGCGACCAAGAAGAAGCCGCTGACTCACCCACAGAACATGGTTAAACACAGTTGCCAAAAAAAAAGAAAGAAATAGAAGAAAAACATACAAGAACACCGCCAGCATATAAACAGACACTCGGAGAAAAGAGTCTGGGATTTGGTACAAGATTAAGAACTTGAAGAAAAGATAATACTTGTATTATTTATTATACTTAGAGATCAAGTTAAATACAAGGCAACGAGCATAGCAAGTTATTTTTAAAGAATATTAAAAAGGTCTTTTGAATCATAATGTTCTTTAAATACATATTTCGGTCCTATATTTCTAAAGGCTTTTATTTCTTTATCAGGTCTAGTATACTTTTCAAACCTTCTGCCTGTTTAAAGTTTACACCCCAAACACTTTGTCTGTTTTAAGTTTTTATTCCCAATTAGTTTTTATGATCACTTTGAATATTTATTCTCCCACATTTTCCGCTCTGTGTGTTTAGCCATGCCTGTTTATTTATTTTCGTTATATGTACGAGGTGGAAAATTCAAAAATTGAATTGGATGCGCACCTTGGGAAGACAAATTTTTATACAATTTCACGGTGCAACAACAAATTTGAAAACTTTCACGGTGCACGCTGAACAAATTTGAAATCATTCACGGCATTTGCAGAATGAATGCAGCTGAATGTTGTTGGCCCACACCGCGGCTGAGTGACGTGCTGACAGAACGTTACGTATACGCAGGGTACTCTCTATATATTCTTAATTTTTTTCGAGTTTGCACAGCTGTCCGAAATAGCAGCGGATTTCTCTGAAGAATCTTCTACCTGTGGCGGTTTCAAAGACACACACAAACACACACGCGGCAAATCGAATCAAGAGCGAATTTTTGGGCGAACCGCACGCGGGCAAAGCAACAAGCAAACTGAAAAACTTTTTCATGTTGCTATTTTGTTTTTTCTAAAATTCCCATGTGTGTGTGGCAGATGAAAAAAAGCGCTCGCACACCCACCAGCTAGCGAGAGTGAGAGTGCGAGTGAGAGCCAAAGAGACTGGAGAGAGAGGGGCTAGATGCATAGAAAATAAGTCGGAAAAGCGGAACAGCTGAGTGGCGAAAGGCGCGTGAGCGAGAGCTTTAGCCTTAGACGAACGCCAGACAACACAAAAAATTCCTCCTCAGTCCGGAAGAAAACGGGGAAAAGTCTCGTCTTTAGCCACACAGTGGCTGCTCATCCTCCATGGAGTGCAACCTAATCCCCCCAAAAGATTACAATGCTGGCTGGCTTACATTACAGCCCGAGTTGAGCTGGGACAATGACAATGTCTTTGTGGCATTAGTTTCCGCGTTCCCCGAAAGAGTTTTGCAATTGAGTTCGATGGAATTGTGGAAAATTATGCTGTCAATTGGTATTTTATTGCTTTTAAATTGACGTCTTTAAGAAATATAAAAAGGGAGTAGAGTAGGGAAACCGGAGACCACTGTGCGGGTGGTTGCATAATCCCGCGTAAACAAACCCATATCCAAATGGACGAACTCTTAATCTCAAAATCGTTTTGTTTATTTCATTTTCACTCTGCTCGTTTAGCCCATTTACACACAGAGGCGACCACTCAATTTTCCGATGAAAAGCGGAACGAAATGTAGCGGCATTCTCGTTGGCGTCTAAAATTATGGGAGTGCCATCGCAGCACCAGCACCGATTGGGGAGTTCAATATATATGCTCCTCTTATTTATTATGTTGCAAGCTCTGCCGAGAGAGCAGAGAACCGAGCAGAGATCGCGCCGCTCTCGACATTATGAACTAATTAAAAATCGACTTTGAAGCCAGCCGCCCGCAGTGGCAAATGAGCTTTTGATCAATACGCTGGCCTGACATGCAATTAGGCGGACTAGCACTACGGATCTATATATATATAGATGTGCATATAAATCATTTCTGGTTAACCTTTACGCAGCCAATCTCGAGTGGGGCTCAGTCAGCGGCAGACATTTCAAATATTCTAAAGTTGTGACAATGATTTAGAATACATAAATACATCAGTAACTAAACAAATATTTATATAAATAAAAAATTTAAGTTTGTTCTATTTCGTATATCCCAGTAGGCCTTGGAAAAAGTCTTTCTAGATACTTTCCACCTGCCATATTGAATAAACGAAACAAACAAGCAACACTAACAAACCAAGACTCGAATATTGCTCGGAGAAAATCAGCTAAAAAGATATTTTCCAGCATTTCCCTGCTTATTATCCCCTCGATTCACCAAGATGCCCATGGTCCTGGGTTGTCGCGCTCGAACCGCCTTGAAGCTCCCTCCAGATTGCTATGATCGCCTCAAGAGACCCATTTACATGGAGCCACCACCTCCCACGAACGTGGTAAAGGAGGAACCATGCGGCCATCGCCGGGACAAGCCAGTGAGGCCCAAGGAACAAAGAAAAGCTTTGCCGCCGGGAACCATACCACCAAGGCCGATGCCGGGACCCCAGCCAGGACAAAGAACTGGCGGCGGTAAGGCACCACCTCGGGCTCGTAACTACGACGGAGCCAAGGCCACGTTCTTTCACATCAAGGGCCAACCGTGGGAGTCCAAGGGTTTCGCCGAGCTCACCAAGAACGACGTGGATCGGATGCGGGCCTGGCGACCACCGACCGTCGAGGAGCGGCTGGCCGAGCAGGAGCGCCAGATGGAGGAGCAGCGGTACCAGACCGCCGAGGCGGAACGTATGCGTATATATTTCCACGACATTGACGAGCTGCGTCGTGAAAAAGAACGCGAGGCCCAGAAAAAAGAGGCCGCCGAGGCGGACGAAGATATCGACGAAGATCGCAAGGTGGAGGCGAAGAGACTGCAGGTGCTCCACCGGGCTCTGGATGCCAAGTATGAGTCCGATGTGCGGGTCAAGGAAGCCACTCGAGCCATCTCCGAGGCCAAGTGCAGTGCCATGTGGACGGCCCAGATCCAGGAGCGGAAGCTACTCGATCGCATCCAAAGCGACCACGACGAGGAGATGGCCCGCCGGAATTTGCTTTACAATAACTCCAAGTGGGGCACCGTCGAGCAGAACGAACAGAAGGAGGAGGAGCGACGCAAGCAGTTCGGCATGGCAGTGCGGGAGCAGATCAAGGATCGGGAACAGCTCAGGTTCATGGCCCAGGACCGCCTCCGGACGGATGCCCGCGAAATACGGGCCGCCATCGATGTGGTGAAGAAGGCCGAGGCCGCCGAGGTGGAGTCCCGGTCCAAGCGAAAGGTGGCCTACCGCGAGGAGCTCGATAAGTACATGGATCTGCACAAGAGCTTCGTTCGCATGATGTGCGAGCAGGATCAGCGGGACGAGATGCGTGCCTATGACTACCGGAAGCTCAAGGAGAAGCAAATGCGCGAACAGAAGGCCGAAGCCGAGGCCATCGAGGCGGATAAGCAACAGAAGCGGAATGTCCTCTTCGCCGTCGGCCAAAAGAGTCTCGACGCCAAGGACAATCGCGAGGAGATGCACTACCTCGCCGAGGTGGAGCGCATGGAGCGCAAGTACAGGGAGAACGAGCGCAAGGCCGCCGAGAAGGAGCGCCGCATGGCCGCCGATATCAAGAAGGCCAACCTGGAGCACATGGAGCACCTCAGCCAGATGAAGGCCTGCTACTACGTCCAGCGGGAGCGGGAGATGAAGGAGATGATCGAGTACCGGGCCAAGTACGAGGAGCAGACGAAGCGCGAGGCCGCCGAACAGGAACTCAAGAAGCAATGCCTGCGCACGGGCGTCTCCTGCCAGATTGAGGAGCGGGAGAAGGCCCGTCGCCGGGAGTTGGACGACGAGCGCCTGGCCATCGAGCGGGAGAAGGCTGCGGAGGCGCAGCGCCAGAAAGAGATCGATACTGTGATCACCGTGAAGCTGGATGACCTCCAGAAACGCGGCTGCCTGCCCAGCGCGGCGGTGCGTTCGCTCAAGGGACGCGTGGCCAATGCCGGTCTCAAGAAGAAGTTGGGCTCCGAATTCAGTTAAATTTATCCATTTTCCTTGTAGTTCAATGTATGACACCCATTGGCACATTCCCCAAATCCCAACCCAGAAACCTCGTTTTGTTGGCTTTTCAGAATTAAAACCTGCAGCATAGTGAAAGTTTTCGTAGATTTTTTTCTGGACTTGTGTTGGTGGTTCAGGTTTCTAGCTTTCTTCTAAATCAAATGAAGCAGAATTACACATACGCATATTTCTTTAAAATTGGTTTACTAAATACAAATTAAAATACAAATATGATTGATAGACATATCAGAAGACAAATACTGATTTGTTAACTGATAGTCTATCTATTTCTAGGGAATAGAGAATAGAGAGCGAAAGGGGATGAATAATAATCATGAACTTTCAACTAATCGGATGTAGGTCGGATAGTCATGCCATAATCTGGGAACCAGTTAGGGTAATGTTTATATAGGCATGAGAGATAACCAATAATACTATACGATCATTGTATATGGACAATTTTTATACTCTATGGAATTAAAGGTTCATAAATCTGCATATTTCATCTTTTAGTCAAAGCAAAACGTTTATTTATAAAGTTACAGCTGCATGTTACAAAATTATTGGCTTCCAGGTTGCTGAAATAATTGTTATCCCGTATTCTCTATTCTTTTGCTCGAAGCTCCTGCTCCACTGACCGGCGAGACATCCGCCGTCGCAGTTGCAGCCGAAGATGTTGCAAGGACCCTGTCCACAATAGGCGCCCTTTCTGGCCACTCCATCCGCACAGATCGCCACCTCGCAGGTGGTGCCTCCTTGACCACCCACCATTTCGCAGCTTCCGTTTTCCATTGTAAAAGTGAGTTCTTCATAAGAGGTGCAGCACTCAGCATGGGCCTGTCTTACGAGGACTACAGAGCAGATCCCAATGAGGAGCAGGAAGACTCTTGATGACTCCATGATGAGATGTGGAAAGGAACTGATTAATTTTCGCAGGGGCTGCTCTAATTTATAGGCATCGATTTAGCATGGTCAGCACATTTCAGGAAAATCATTCGGAATTATTATGTCTATCTATTCAAGGGAATAGCGATGGTGTAAAACTGCATATAGTGATTCTTAGAAGTATAAATATTACTACAGAGATAAGGGATGAATATTAAGCTTGAACTCGGAAATAATCAAACTAAAATAATTAATTCAAATGAAAAGATTACATATTACATGTCATCAAAAACAAAGGAAATTCGTATACATTCAATCGAACTCTTGGCTGAACTGCATCTCTATTGTCCAATATTCTGCCCGTTACGTATATTCTCATTTAACACAAAACTATAAACTGCATAAATATCTTTGCATCCAATGGGTATCCAGTATAATTCTGGATCTTTTACTTATTTTCTTTGCGTAGCATCGAATCTCACCCACCATGTGGCACTTTCCCTTTTTCATCGTAAAAAGGATTTCTTCGAGAGAAGTGCAGCACACAGCAGGTCTGACAAAGACTAAATAACAGATTCCGATGAGAAGCAGGAAATCTCTTGATGATTCCATGGAGAAATATAAAATGGTAACTGTATCTGACTGGGGATTTTCCTATTTATACTGTATTCTGGCAATAATTTCGCGGTCTTTACGTTAAGTTGACAAATACCTGTTAGTAAATAAATTAAACTGGATGATAAATCCGATGCTCATTTGCTAAAACAATATAAAAAATACAGTTATTGGCTTTATTTATGGTAATTTTTTTTGGTTTTGAAGGGCTTTGACATAATAAATATCTGTAAATTACTTTTTTACTTAAACCATAGTAACATCTGCGAAACAGGGCCTGTAAAAAGGCGACATCAAAATAAGTTTCATACACTTTAGAAAATTAGGTAGGTTAAGCAATTAGAAGACAATTATATATACTCTGGTAAATCATTAATGACACTTTAAATGCCAAATTCTGGAATACAATAATAGAAAATGTTGTAATTAATATAATAAGGACCTCGGTCTTTCCACATTTCTCAATTGTTCCCGAGTATTTGGCACATCAACATGAGAGAAAGCCTACAGACTTTCTGAGTTGAACTGGGACTTGCAGAATTATGGCCTGTTTTGAATCAATTAAGTGGTTCCCCTTTCTTTAGCTCCCATTTCTTGAATTCCTCTGCTTTCGGTTCCTTTCCTTGCAGTTCTCTGAAATTGTGTTCCCCTACCTTGACGTCCTTTTTCGTTGATTCCTTATTCTTTGTCTTCTCTTTCTCTTTTCTCATTCCTCTTTTGTTGGCTTTATTTCTCCAAATTCACTCCTCTTTTTGGTTTCTGAAAGCCTCTTTACTTGCTTCTTTATCTCCACTTTGGCCTCCTCCTCGGAGCAGGAGCAGGAAAACTCTTGATAGTTTCATGGTGAGAAATAGAGAGCAACTGTTAATTTTCTGCCAGTATTCTTCTCTTTCAATAATTTCGCGGGCCTTACGTAAAGTGTAAATACATCTGTAGGTAAATATATTAAACTGCATTATTAAACCAAAAGAAGCAGCTGTACATTATTTTTTTGCATGTTCCCTAGAAATATCGGTGAAACAGGGTTTCTGTATAGGTTCTAATAATTATACTGCAATAGTACACATCAAGTATAAGGATAAATTAAACTGTAACAAAAACTAAACTTTTGATATTGCGGGTATAAGGTATATTATAATTAAAAGGGTACATCGAGTAATTCGTGGGCTTCTTTTTATACATTTTCTCTGTGTAACATAGCACTTATTTTAACAGAATTACACCTCATTTGTTACATATTGGAAGTCATAAACCCGATAATACTAATTCCGTATCCCTCATGTTTCTTCTCAAAGCTTTTTTCCCAATCGCCGGTACGGCAGCCGCCGTCGCAGTTGCACCCGAACATGTTGCATGAACCTCGTCCACAATAGCGGCCATTAAGAGCCGACCCATCCGCACATATGTGTGTTGCACAATCCCTGAGTGAAGACCAGCCCGCACCCTCCACGTTGCCGCAATTTCCGGTTTTCATCGTAAAAGTGACGAATCCAGTAGTTCTGCAGCACACGGCATGTGTCTGTCTGACGAGGACTACACAACTGATCCCGACGAGGAGCAGAAAACCTCTTGATAGTTCCATGGTGAGAAGTAGAGAGTAACTGTTGAATTCTGCCAGAAGATGTTCTTATTTATACTGTTCTCTGGCCATTATTTCGTGGGCATTACGTAAAGTTTACTTATACCTGCTGGTAAGTACATTAAACTGCCTTACTTAAGATGTACAGCTGTGCATTAGATTTTAATGGAACACTAGTAATACCCGTGAAACAGGGTCTCTGTAATGGTCCCAATAATTATACAGCAATTTTGGCACAGTACACCCCAAGTAGAAGGAAAATTCTTCGAAAACATTATGTCTATATATTTTTAGGGATTGAAGTTGGTGTAAAAGTGCACAAATTATTTCTTAGCAATTTAAATAATAATTCAGAGATAATGGATGATTCTTAAGCAAGAACTCTTAACTAATCAAACTAAAACCAGAAAGGAAGCTTACTTTTCTTCTTTATTCACAGTTTTCCTTTTTTATATTTCAACATGTATAGTTTTACATTTCCCTCTACATTTACCGATCTTTCTTTTGGCAACTATTTAAAATAGTCGTCCGATTTTCATAAAATTTAATCCGAAATTCTGAAATACTTTTTAAATTTAAATTTCCCAGATTGGATAAAGGTAGCAGCTAATTAATATAGTCGTCCGATCCGGCCCGTTCCGACTTATACGAGTGAGAGCATTTAGAAGACTATCTGAAAAGTTTCAATCAAATACATTCAAAGCTGAGGGACTACTTTGCGTAGAAACGGACAGGCGGACGGACATAGCTGGATCGACTCGGATGGTGATGCTGGTCAAGAATATACGTACTTTATAGGGTCGAAAAGTGCCTTGTTTACTGCGTTGCAAACTTCTGACTAAAATTATAATACACTGCAGGGTATAATAACTGATATGTTTGTCGTATTTATTTAATGTTATCAAAAACTAAACTTTGAATCGGCCACTTGGCTAAACTGCATCTCTATTGTCCAATACATACATAAAATAGCACTTATTCTAACAAAATATTACGCACATATCTTAAAATGGGATTTTGTAAAAACTCCAAACATCAACTGCGTATTCCTCATATTTCTTTTCAAAGCTTTTCTCCCAATCGCCGGTGCGGCAGCCGCCGTCGCAGTTGCACCCGAAAATGTTGCATTCACCTCGTCCACAAAAGCGGAATTTAACAATCGACCCATCTGCACATATGCTTGCTACGCAATCCTTGGGTGCTCTCGCCAACCAACCCGCACGCTCCACGTCACGGCAATATCCATTATTAATTTGAAAATTGACTACTCCATGAGCTCTGCAGCACTCAGCCTGTGTCTGCCTTGCGAGGATCACAACACAACAGATCCCGATGAGAAGCAGGAAAAGTCTTGATGATTCCATTGGGAGATATAGGCTGCAACTGTTGAAATATGTCTAGAGATATTCCTCTTTATATAGTGTGTGGAAAAATATTAAACTTCATGATAAATCGGATGCTTAGTTGGTAAAAAAAAAAACATAGTTATTCGCTTGGTTTATGGTCATTTGTTTGGCTTTGAAGGGTTTTTTACAAAACAAATATCTATAATTATTTTTAACTTGAACCTAAGTAATACTTAGATGTGTGAAACAGAGCATGTATAAGGCTGGTAATAAATTTGAGAACAAATTTTGTTCGGTTCGGCTCCTTAAAGCCGATGAGACAGCCAACGTCCCCATTTTAGCCAAATTTAAAGCAGGGCTTCAGAAAAGTGCTTGGATCACCATTCTTGAATTATTTTAATTCCGTATTGATGATAATTTTCCAAATAGCTTTTGCTACCACCGCCGGTGCGACATCCGCCTTCGCACCCGCAGCCGAAGAAGTTGCATGCACCCCGTCCGCAAAAAAAGCCCTTCCGGGGCGTCCCATCCGGACAGATATTTACATAACATCTGGGTTCTGGTATTCTCGATATCCCACCCGCATCTGCACACGTTCCCCTTTCCATCGTAATCTTGACCCTTTTATGAGAAATGCAGCACTTGGCATGTGCCTGTCTGACGAGGACAACACAGCAAATCCCGATGAGGAGCAGGAAAACCCTTAATAATTCCATGGTGAGATGTAGAGAGAAACTGCTGAGTTCTCCCAAGGCATATACTTATTAATACTATTTTCTGGCCATATTTTCGACAAAATAAAAACTTTTATTGGCTTTTTATGGTGATTTGTTTGGTTATGAAGGGTTTTGATAACACCTGTTCATTATTTTTAGTTGGACCTACATAGTAATATCTGTGAAACTGGGCTGTGTAAAGGTGCGAATAAATTATTTAGTAATTTTGGCACCGTACTTCTCCAGTACAACGATTTATTAAACTTTACAAAATTAATACTTTTGTTTAAATGTAGATTAATTAAATATACTATAATTATTAATTAACGGTATTTTATTCATTTATTCAATGTATTCTTTTTCGGCATCCACAAAGGCTACGATCTTACAAAATATATTTGATATATTTTGATTAATTTCGAAGGAATATGTACTTCACCCTTCGTAAACAATAATCTAAATGTTTCTAAACTAAACCCCATAACGCAGATTATTTTCCTTAAAGCCGCAATCGCAGCCAAACATTCGTCCTTTTTGGCCAATTGTGACTTTTAACACTACAAAGTTTTTTAATTATCATGAATAGTAGTTGTCCGGCTTCTGTTTCTCCAAAACATTGTTTAGTTATTAAGGGATTTAATTTCTGTTAATGTATTAAGAGTTCTTCATGTATTCAAAAAAATTAAATAAATTAAAACCTTTCATGATTCCATTATATGATGATGCTTTATTGGTTTTCTTCTTTTCCTTTTAGGATTATACGGGTGGCTATGAATACATCTAAGCCAAAAGGTGCGCAAAATATAACAAACTTCTTACGAACTATTTCCCAAATAAAACAAAATTTATACCAATTAAAAATATTTATTCTAATTTGTTTGCTGCTTTTAGCCTCTATATTTTTTTTTAATATCCGGGTCAAAAGCTATTTACAGCGCGCCAGAGGCCAAGGACCTCTTTTCCTTTACAGTGCTGAGAAAGAGAGCCAATAGGCATTCGAATGATGGCCTCTTCTGAAGAAATTTAGTGAATGGTAGCTTCTTTTTGTGGTTCCTCTTTCCTTAGGTCCTATTGCTTGAGATCCTCATCTTTCGGTTCCTTTACTTGGAACTCTACATCTACCTTCGCGTCGTTTTCCTTAGGTTCCTTATCCTTGGTCTCCTCTTCCTTGTGTTTATCTCTGTCTCTTTTTTGTGGGTCAAAAAAAAATGTACTTGAATCACCATTCTTGAATTAGTTGAATTCCGTATTCTTCATAATTTTTCAAATAGCTTTGGGTACCACCGCCGGTGCGACAGCCGCCTTCGCACCCGCAGCCGAAGAAGTTGCATGAACCCCGTCCGCAAAAGAAGCCCTTCCGGGGCGTCCCATCCGGACAGATATTTACATAACATTCGGCGTCTTTTAATTTCGATATTCCACCCACATCGGCGCATCTACCCGAGTTCAACGAAACCAAGACCATTTTTCTAAAAATGCAGCACTTGGCATGTGTCTGTCTGACGAGGATAACACAGCAAATCCCGACGAGGAGCCGGAAAACTCTTAATAATTCCATGGTGAGATGTAGAAAGCCACTGTTGAGTTTTGCCAAGGAATATTCTTATTTATACTGTTTCCTGGCAATATTTTCGATAAAATAAAAACTTTTATTGGCTTTTTTATGGTCATTTGTTTGGTTATGAAAGGTTTTGATCACACAAACAGCTGTTCATTATATTTGTGTAAAGGTGCCAATAAATTATTTAATAATTTTGGCACAGTACACCTCCAGTACAAAGATTTATAAAACCTTAACAAATTGCTATTTTTGCTAAAATGTAGATAAATCATTAATGGTACTTTAAATTCTTAATTCCCTTATTCTGGTTTCCACCACAACGAAATTTACTTATTAACTTTATTATGCTACGTTATTCAATATTTTCATGATAGTCAACAAAGGCAATTAGTTCCCAAAAAATATTTAAAATATTTTGAATAATTTTAAAGGATTACGTACTTCCCATTTCGTAACAAATAATGCTTCTAAACTAACAATTACAGCAAAAAATTTGTTGACCAATTCTGGCTTAAAGCACTACGAAATGTTTTACTTAACAAAACATTTATCATCAATAGAAGTTGCATAGTTTTGGTTTGTCAAAAACTTTTAATTTGTATAACTTCTAGGAATAGTTTCCTTAATAAAACAAAAAGTTTGAGCAATTGAAAATTTTTATTCTGACTTTGTAACAGACACAATAAAAACGTTTAATTAATTCTTAAAATTTTTTTCCTGTTCCTGTTCCTTGTGTTTACATTTTCTCATTAATTTCTTTTTTGGCTTTTTCTCTTCAAAAAACTTTTTTTTTGTGGTTCCAAAAAGGGCCTCTACTTGCCTTTCTATCTTTGCTTTGGCCTGCTCCTCGAACTTCTTTTTTGGTTTTTTCTTGAAAATCAAAACCATTTTTCAAGTATTGTAATTCCGTGTTGCTGATATTTTTCCGAAAAGCTGTCGCTCCACCCACCGGTGCGACAGCCGCCGTTGCAGGCGCAGCCAAAGATGTTGCATTTACCCCATCCACAATAGGTGCCGGTCGGGGCCTTCCCATCAGCACAGATTTTCACGTGGCAGTCGGAGAAGAATAGACCCGACTTTCCACCCACCGTGTCGCACTGTCCGTTTTTTATCCTAAACTTGATGGTTTGAAGAGATCTGCAGCACTCAGCATGTGCCTCTCTGACGAGGATTACACTGCATATCCCGATGAGGAGCAGGAAAACTCTTGTTGATTCCATGGTGAGATACAAATAGTAACTGTTGAATTCTACCATAAGATATTCTTATTTATACCGCTCTCTGGCAATAATTTCGTGGGACTTACACCTGTTAGTTAATATATTAAACTGGATGAGCAAAAAAAGTACAGTTATTCGCTTTGTTTATGGTCATTTGTTTGGTTTTGAAGGGTGTTGACTAAACAAATATCTGTACAGTACTTTTTGCATTAATATTATTATCTGTGAAACAAGGTCTCTGGAAAGCTGCCAATATACTTTAAATTATGCACAGTACACCTCCAGTACAAGAATCTATTTACACATTAGCTAATAGCATTTCCCGTTTCATACAAAATAATCTATTACATTATAATTTTCTAAAGTTTAATTCCAAAGTGCTTTAAAACCGTTGCAGTTGCCAAACATGTGGCAAGGACCTTGCCCACAATAGACGAAATCTTTATTATACGGTTTCCGTTCATCCAAGTCTTTTCATTTGTTTTATCCTTTAAGATATGAAAAAATCCGTATAAATAAAACAAAATGTTGACCAATTGAAAATATTTATTCTGACTTCTTATCAGACGCAATAAAAAAGGTTCCTAACTCTAATGCAAATTTCTAAACATAAATATTTGTGGAGCTTTTGCAAATCTTAGGAGCTAGAGTGCATTTAAAATTAAACAGTATGGCAAATGATGTCATTCGATTCGATTTTCGTTTCGATTTGCTTGCAGCTGCTCTCAGTCAACAATTTAGAAACCAAAGGGAACAAGTCTTTGTCGAAATATCAGGGTCAATAGCTATTTACAGTGCACCGGGGGCCAAGGAGGTCTAAGAAGCTCGAAGGACCTCCAAGGGTCTCCATGGTCATCCACTTTCCAGTGCTGAGAGAGCGCCTACAGGCATTCGTCGGTCTCCTCGTTGCCCAACGACACAATGACGGGCGTCGAGAGGTCCACCTCGAGAAGTTTCACCTGGGCGTCCTCCTCATCGCGATCGTCCTTGCCCAGCCGCTGCTCCTGCATCTCGATGTCCAGGGTGCCGTGCTGGCGCTGGAACGAGACCACGAAGATGACCAGCGAGGCCACAATGAAGATCACAGCAGTGCCGGAGCACAGGGCAATAATCAAGGTCGACCTATAGTTGGATGGGCCCGAGAGCTGGGCAGAGTGCTCGTCCGCCGAGTTGCTATCAAAGGTCTGTCCAGCATCATGGGGCGGATAGGATACCAGCGGAGTGGCTGTGCTGTCATCGGAAGAGGAGGGCTTTGCTTCATCCGCAGCAGGCTCATGTGTCTCCTCCGAGGAGTTTGAGTTGGAGCCGTCTTTATCCTCCTTGGGCTCTGATGATTCGGGATCTTTCTCCTTATCCTCGACGGATTCTTGCTTTTCTTCCTTATCTTCGACAGATTCTACGTCCGTTTTTAGTGGTACAATCTCCTCCACTGGTTTTTGAGTCGAGCTGGGACCTGTTGGGGTGATGGGTTCTTCTGAATCGATGTGGCGCACCTCTTCCTGTGGTTCCTCTTTCTTCAGTTCCTCTTCCTTGGGCTCCACTTCTTTGGGTTCCTCTTCATGCGGTTCCTCGTCTTTGGGTTCATCTACCTTGGGCTCCTTATTCTTGGGTTGTCCTTCCTTGAGCTGATCTTCCTTGAGCTGATCTTCCTTGAGCTGATCTTCCTTGAGCTGATCTCCCTTGAGCTGATCTTCCTTGACCTCGTCTTCTTTAGGCTCCTCTTCTTTTGGCTCTTCTTCCTTGATCTCCGCTTCCTTGAGCTGCTCTTCCTTGGTCTCCTCCTCCTTGGTCCCCTCTTCCTTGTGTTCATCTTCCTTGGGTCCCTCTATTAATGGCTTTGCCTCTTCAGAAACACTGTTCTCTGTGGTTCCAAGAATAGCCTCCTCCTCGCCAGGTTGTGAATCTTCAGTGTCTGCTGCCTCCACTACTGTCTCCTCTGGCGGAGCCGTGCCCTCCACTTGCCTCTCTATTTCCTCCCTGGCCTCCTCCTCGGCATTCTTTTCGCTCTCCTGTTGTTGCTCATCAGCAGATTTTAAGAAAGTGTTTGGATCCGCCTTTTCATCTTCAGAGTTGTTTCCATCGATCTCGTTCAGGTCGGCATTGGGCTCCTCCTCCTGCACAACTTCGGGGGCCACTTCGATGGGTAGCAGATCCTCCACACCCTGTTTCTTAGTCACCTGGTGCTTGGGCTCTTCGTAAGTGGGCACTGGAGTGCCGGTGCTTTCGCCCTCGACAGCCTTGTGCTCTTGCTCCAAGGCCAAAAGATTGGTCTTGGTGATGGGTGGTTCGGTGACGGCTTGATTTTCATTGAGGCTCAAGGAATCCGGATTGTCCAGGCTTCGACTTTCCACCTGCTCACTGGCCAAGGCAATGTTTTCTGTTACTTCCTCCGGCTCCGCTTGTTCCTCCGGCGCAGGCTTTCCCGCCTCCTCTTCCGGGGTCTCCAGAGTTTTAGGTTCACGTACATTTTGGACGGCAGCTAAGAGAAAAGGTGCGGATTTATCATATATTCAGGTGATAAATAAAGTATTTAGCACTCACCTTCAGTCTCCTGATGCTCCCTTTCCACTGGTGCAATTTCTGCCACCTCTGCAACCTTTAAAGCAGTTTCTTTTAGTGTTTCCGCTGGAGAGGGTGCTTCCTCCACCTCGCTGTTGACGTCGTTCCTGATGTCCTGTTCCAGGTTACCGGCGTAGACAGACACAAAGCTATCCTGCACTTCGGCTCCACTGGGCTGAACGAACACCGCAGCATCATGTGCATCCGCTTTGGGATTCTCTACAGGATGTGCAGCAAGAGCTGTGTCATTTTGGTTCGTTGATGTTTGAGTCGGCAAACTTTCTTCGACCTGAGATGGAATTATCGTGGTGGCTTCGATGAGTTCTGGAACCTCTGTGGTCTCGACTGAAAATAAATAAATAGATTATTAAAATCTAGATTTTAAGTTTTTGTTTAAGATTTAAGAGTAGTTAAAATATTATGAATGAGAAAGATTTAAAAAGGCAGCCAATTCACGAACCACATGTAAAAATGGTGCACAAATGTATAAATTTCCGACTTAACGTAAAATGTAGAAAGCGGCGCCAGTTGTTGTTTATATACATGTCAAATAAAAATGTGTGAGATAAATGTATATTTTTTTTTAGAAATGCTCGACTATGGTATACCCGGTATTTGTTGATATGGTAAATAGCCTTGGCTAAGTCACAGTCTCTAATAATACTTAAAAAAAAAAATTATGCATAAACTAAAATAAGTGAACATTTAAATTAATAAAAGAGTTAGACTTAATGTTGCTTTGTAAATGTAGCTAGCAGCATGTTGATAAACATTCATTGTTGCTGGCAATATATCAATGTTGCAGAGAAATAACAAGAAGAGCCAGAGCTTTGTTCTTTATTAATTTTCATATTTTGCATTTAATTTATTTTTAATTTTCTTAAAACTGTATATATATTATAATATAATCCTTAATATATTAAATTTTCATATACTGTATTCAGAAATTGATGTCATCAAAGCACTTTCTTTATGACTTATTTACGCATTTTGTAAGATTTGATAACAATATGTTTTTGTGTCCAAATTTAGAAGTCCTAGCTTTTCTAGTCACGGCAATCATGCTGAAGTAATGAACATTGCTAAATCTAGCAAACTAGCCTGGTGATGCATTGAAGAACTGATATTTACTAACTCTGCCTTTTAGATTCATTTGCAGTAGAAATAAAAGATTATCGTTTTTTATAAATTTTTTTCTAAGACATTAAGTACTTGAAAACTTATAAATAAATTCTTCTTGGCATTGCCCTATAATATTATCTCTGCTCCGCTTTCTCCAGAAAGAAAAAAAACACATAATTAAGAGCACGCCCTTTCAAGTACCCAACCCAAAAACGAAAGAACTTCTGCTACAAGACTTTCCCCCCGGAAAATATGAAAAATGCATTTAAAACCGAAAATTAATCAAATGTGTTTTCGAACGATGTTAATAGTCGGCGACCCGTTACGTTGATAAACTTCCCCCTCAACGCACTAATAAACAAATATGAGAGCCATATTCCTCACGACTGCCATTAGGCCTATTGGATGGGTTCTTTATAGGCGTCCGTCTCCGATAGACACTCAATCCGTTGGCAAGCCACATCGATACGGCGGACTCCTCCGATATGGCCCATTCATATCACTGCTGTCATCGGAGGCACTTTCTCACACATTCATTCACAAACGGGGTCCCATTTTTCGGGAACCCGAATTCTCATCCGGGACGTCCGCCCGCGCCCATTACTCAAAATGCCGCCACCGCCAAGTGATTAAAATTCCGGACACACAAACACACACCAGCAATCGAGGAATCCCAAATTAGTAACCAAATAAACAAAGCAACGAGACCAGGCCGAGCAACCCAACCCGAACCCGCCCAGCCTGTCGCATTCTATGCCTATAAAGTAGCTGGCTTATTTATGAGGAGACATCCACTGCAGCCCCTTTGCCTCGGATGCAACTCGATTCTTGGAAAGGCAGAATTATTAGATGCCCTGCCTGAGATATGCATGGGCGGTCCATGCCCATTTCTATTCCTATTCCTATTCCTATTCACAATCCCAATCCCTTGGGAACGAATGACAAGCGTCCGAGAGTCTGTCTTAGGGTCTTAAAATGGGACAAAGCATGCCGCACGAAATGAAAACAAAGCGGCAGCCAAATGAGGAAAATGGCATTTGGAGTTTAGAGAAAATAAAACAAAAAGAAAATCGATTTTTCCTTCTATTCGTGTGCGTTTGGCCACGCAGCCTGCAGTGGCAGTGGCAGAGGTCCAAACCAGGCCAGTGTCATCTGTCAGTCCCTCTTTTTAGGAATGGGAATGAGACGGCCTGGAATTATGTGCCTAAGAAATTATGTTTTTCGAACCCAAAATGCATGTTTAAGTGAGAGAAATTACATGTTTAACACAGGGAAACACACACGCCACCAGATGATCAATGATCCTTTGCCGGGGTCCGTAACCAATTTAATATACTGATATGGGTTTGTTCACCCCGCTCCGGAGCTTTTGGAACTCTCCCACATTCTGGAAAACCACAATCCCTCTGGATGATAGCGGTGGCTATCTTGGGTTTATCGCACAACTTGAACTGTGGTGACCGCCTCAATTGGCCTGTTACTAAACATTATTGAACTTTCGCACGCTGCTGGGGAGCATGCTGAGCTGGAGTTGGAATTAAAGTTGCATGTGCCGATGGGGCCATTTATCTGACACCCAAGTGCCACCGTTTCCATGTAGCAAGGAGGAGGAGAGAGATACAAGAAGGGACTGCGGTTTCGGTGTCGCCTCTTCCGCGGCAGTGGCATAATTACGCTCATGCTGCCAGCCCAGCGAACGCTTTGAATTATGCCAGGCAATATCGCAAAAATCGCAAATCGCTGGCAAACGAGGAAAATTGCAATAAAGCCAAAGCCGAAGCCGAAGAGGAGTCTCCTCTCCAAGCGGCAAACGGCAGATATATAAGTCAAAGGCCTGATGCGACCGCAACTACAAGTGATTACGACGACAATCACGAGATGCTGATAATGATGATGATGATGATGATGGGGATGATGGAGCTAAGTCTGGAATATACTCACTTGCCAGAGCCGAGCACGAAGCCAGCAGAGCCAGGAAGAGCACACACAGTCCCAGGTGAAGATCCAGAGGGCTGGGCAGCAGCAGCCTGTTTGTGTTCCTTGAGGAGAAGCAGCTGCCGCGGCGGCTCTTAGAAATGGCCATATTGAGTGACTGATTGATTAGGTTGTCGCTTCCAGTTTGGCCAACACGCACGGGCACCGACACAGGCACAGGCACACAGCACACACAGATACGCAGATGGAAAAGATACTGAGATACTAAGATACTGAGCGATACTGCGATACAAAGATACACGCGATGCGCACAGATACTGCGTTGCAGATACGTCTGCAGCTGCAATTGTTCTGAACAGTTTCAGTTTCAGCTGCTGCTGATGTTGATGGGTTTTCGAATAACTTCGATTCCAGCTGCTTTTTTGGATTTAAGACCACGCACCGCCGCACGACCGAACGCGTTGGCCTCTCGCTAAGAACTAAAGTTGAGAACGCGTGCGCTCTGGAATTTTGTGTCGACGTCGCTGTTGCCGTCCATGTTGCCGCTGTTGTTGCTCTTGTTGTTGTTGCTGCCGCTGGGGCAGGGAGCAGGCAGCAGGCAGCAGTCAAGGCAAGGCAGGGCAATGCATGTGCCGAGCTCGTATATCGATGACGACGTCGCTGCCTGCCCCGGCCCTAATGCATCTTTCTCTCTCCAGCTACCTTCACGTTTGCCTACCTGCACTGGGGGGAAATATTAAGGATATCAGTTCAATTTTCTGATTTAAAATATTATTATAAATTATATTTTAATTTAATTTATATATTTTGACTAAAACATGAAGACAAATTTCTTTAATAGCTCTGTCTATAATTTAAAATTTATGCTTAACAGTTAAAGATTTTCAAGTAAATGTATCTTTAAGTGTTCTAAAATGTAAAGATTGTAAAGAATCCTAAGGTAAAAGGTATATTTCCTCTTGAAAATGTTATACCTCAAGTCATGTCCGATTCCTAACTTATTATTTTGGAATTTTTAATATTTCCTTTACACTTTTTCCCTCAGTGCCTTGATCCAATGTTGCAGTGCTTGACTTTATTTGCTTTTGGGGTAATAATAGGGCCTGGCAGCAGGCGGCTTCTGCAGCCAAAGTAGTCAGTGGGCTGGCGGTACTCTATGTGTTGGTCCTCTGATAAGTGTAAGTGCCAAGCGCCGGCCCCAAACCAAAGCAAAGCCAAACACAAACACAAACACACATATATGAAGTACTTTAGGAAACTCAAGCAAAGCACACCAACATTTTGGCTTGACTGTGGCTGTGACTGTGGCTGTGGCACATCGTCATCGTCATCGACATCGAGCCCTCATTGTCCCAGGCAGCAGCCAATTCGCTCGCAGGCGTTCTTTCCACCTCTTCACACCGGTCACTCGGCCCGGCCGGGATCTACCTAGGGCACCTCAGCCCCTACCTCAACCCCTCCAGTTGATCCCCTTTCTTTCTTGTTTATTTGGTTCAACACAAGGGCCTCCCAATACAAAAGAGAGCAAGAACAATAAGGGCCCAGAAGGCGGAGGCTAACCAAATATTTGATATCATATGTAATCGGTATTTTAATGTAATAAGAATATAAAAGAAAATTATGAAATTTTATTTAAAATAAAAGTGTATTCTTTATAAGTTGAATAGATTTTTTAAAATAGTATATTATGTATAATTGTATCTAAATTTAACTGATATTAATGAGGTATTTTTAATGCACATAATTACTTTCACAGCACCTACAGTTTATGCTTTTAAATTTAAAGATTTAATATCTTTAAAAAAACCTAATAATACTGCAATAATAGATAATAAAAAAATAAATAAATAAAAGAAATAAAACCCATTTAAAACCATCTGCAAACTCAATTACTATCCCAGCATCCTTGCTTTCCTTTGTAATTCCTCCTTTGACAGCTGCTTCGAATCAATTTTTCAGCATTTGAAGTGTTTGTTGTGAATGATTTGCTTCGCCTGAGCCAGTCCAATCCAAGTACATGCACCAGCAGTAGAGGCAACATCGAAGTGCCCCTCCAGCATCTGTGGGCATCATCGGGGTCCGTCCACGGGGGTCTTTCCCGTCTGTGACTGAATGGCTGATGGTCTGTTCGGAAGACCAACTACTTGCGGGCTGACAGAATGCCCAAACTTCTTCGTACGAACGTTGACAACGACATCGGCCACGGAGGCTTACCTACTCGAAATGGTACACACACATGGGGATTACACAGAACTAAAAAGGAATATTTGAACATACTAATTGCTTTTCAATATTAAATAATATTTTTGAGTAACAAAAACTTCAGGGGAAACGAAAATAACAAAGTTTTTTAGTTGGAAAATAGATTTGAAGTAATAGAATGTATTAAAAGCTAAGAAAGCGGTATAAGATACCCATCCATGTTATTTATAGATATAGGATCTTAAAATCCCATCCTCATTACCTACCTTTTTCTCTGTGCAGACTGGCACTCGCTCTACAGTTGTGTGTGGCAGTTGCTTGGAGGTTTTTCTCAATTTTCTGTGTGGGATTTCCCTGTAAAGTTTTCCATTACGTGATGTAGCCATTTCAATGGGCTCGTAGAGTCGCTCGGCCCACTGTTTATCTTTTATTGATTATGCCAGCAGGCTAACCCCATCCAACCTGACCAACTTGGGCCTGGAAAATTTGCCTGATGTGAGTGAGTGAGCGAGCGAGCGCGCGCCTTCAGTTTCAATTTAGTCGTTAAATATTTAGATTTTGTTATTGCAGTCGTGGCTCTGCGGTGGACTCGAGACGCAGACCCAGGAAAGTGGACAGTGGACGGAACAGGAAGGAATCAATTGGTTTCCCTTTGAGTAACCACGCTTAGTCATGACGAAACGTCGGCACTTCCTCCCAGCATTGGTTCCTTTTGTTGTCGTCGCAGACGCGGCAAGGCGGCGTTTTGTTATTGTTATTTTGCTTTCAGTTTCCCAGTTTAATTTGTGGCCATTTGCGTTTTACGACCAACGAGCCGGGCGTTGTAAATACTGAGCACAAGTCAGGCAGGAGCAGTTATGGTCCCGAGTTGGGTAATTAGCGACTCGTCCAGGTAGACAGGGAACGCCGCCTCCTGACCAAGGCCGGCTGTCTGCGGAGTCTGTTTAGGAGTTTGTTTGTCTCTGCCTGGTTAGGGAGTTGGTTACAAACGCATCAAGAAACAATTAGCGGCGGATTAGCACACTGACCCGGCGGATGGATGGCTAATCTTAATCATCAGGCCCATCATAAAAGGGCGACCTGTGGTGACAGTCAACGTTAGTCACATTTCTTTACACGGGGAAAAATTGATGGAAAGATTAAACACTATTAGATTTAAGGAGGGGTTAAATCCTAAGAAAGAGGTTTGTAAATTATGCTGTCTTACAAAACCATAGGAATAATAAAAAGAAGGAGGTAAAAAGAATAAATAATATAAAGAAATTCAATTTAAATCTTATAGCTACATAGGCAACATTTTAAACATGTTTTTATAATGAATTGTCATGACCACATAATGTAAATTTTATAAGAACTTAAAAAGGAAGGAAGTTCAATTCCTCAAAAAAATGTATTATCGAAATAAGAAAGAAATTAATGCAACGAAATTTATTAAGATTGCATTTCAAGTGAAATAAGCCCCGATTTGATCAAGTTTTAAAGAAATACTTTATGCATAAGGGGTACTTTTTATCAGGCATAATTTTTCTTCGTCTGAACTTTTCGCTGTGCAGAGACCTCAATCACTTTCGATTTATGACCCAAAGACGACATCGCGGATGGCAGCGAATTGACGATAAGCGCCCTTATTGGTTCAGATAAAAACCCCCATGGGACCGGAAGCCAGAGGGCAATTCCACAGAGGACCGGGTAAGGGAGAAGCAAAAAAATTAAATCGAAATACGAAAGAAAATAAAAAGAAAGAAATGAAAAGAAAACGCAACCGAATGCATATCAGAAAGCAGAGCAACAGCACTTAAAGTGAAATGTCAGCTCATTGTTCGGCGGAAAAGCTAAACAGCCTTTGATTTGTGACCGCCACACACAAACACGCAGTCGGAGCCATCTTATGCATTATGCAGATCTTGTCCAGCTGGAGTATCAGAGTTTCAAGTTCAATACAAAGTTCACGCCACGCAACTGTCAACGGTGAGTGACTTCGCCGGTCAAGCCAGCTGATGGGAATTCCGTCTTAAAAAGAAAGAAATCTGAATACCCTTTGACAAATATATTAAAAAATAACAACATATATTTAAGTGTAATGTTCTTAAGTAATACTTCAATATTAAACTATTTATTAAAATTTTAAGTTACTTTAAGTATTCATTATATTGATAAAAGCTTGATAATATCTTTAAACACATCCCTTGCACTGTGCCAAAGCTATAAGGTTACGGAAACATATATATAAATCGACTTAAAATAAGTTTAAATTATAATACAACTAATTATATAAAAACTCCACCAAGAAACCCCATTTAAAGACCCCACACACCTGCCTACTTTATATGCAGATTTCTAAAAGCGTTTAACTCCCTCTCAAAGTTTATGAAATTGAATCGGTTAATATCGGGTAACAGTATCGTTGGTTACGGTTTGAGTCACAAGTGAAAAAGGGCAAAAAACATCTCACTCAGATAAATGAAATATGAACTCATCGTATAATTACCGATTGTTATCCATACCCGTGTTTATATAATAACTTATACCCTTTGATTACAGCACTCTCTCGCCGAGGCAGTGAGCAAACAAACATATTTGGCAATGGAGTGCGACATGGAGAGTGTTGTGTTGGCTGAAGGCCCTCAATTACATAGAATCCATTAGCAGAAAGTGAAAGAAAGCCAAACAAGGTGGAGCTGCCCCCAGACACTGTCCCGTTTTTATGGCCCGAAATACCCCGAAACTGAAACTGCTGAAATGCCCGACGTTTAATTGTCGAAACCAGTTAACCACAGAGTTTACTTGATCCGCCGCGTCAAACACTGTCGCATGTGTCACAATAGGAATTAGCGTAAACTGTTTTAACGCCAAACAAATGGGCATTCGAGATGTGAGCCATAATCATGTGTACATAAGTAAATTACCTTGGGTTTTACCTCTTATATACTACCAGAGTGGCAGGGATGGGAAAAATAGGCCAAGGTGGGGAGTAAAATATACTAAGGTTTAGTTAAAACTTAACCGAAAAATTTCCAAGTGTAAATTCTGAGATACGATAGAAGTTACTCAGGAAATATACTGATGAGTATTATGAGATGAATTGTAAATGTTGTATATAACCTTTGCTGGACTTGTCTTCTGACGAACGATCTGTGTGTAATGTGGGATACAGTCGAGTCTCGATTAATGGGGATTATGGGAAAGACAATTATACCTAAAGACTTATAAAAATCCAAAAACATTTATTTGGTAAAGATAGATCTAACAATACATGCCTTTATTCAAATGAATATGGAACCAGTTGGAACCCCGCGATATTCCCTAGCTAAGAAATATGAAATTCGTATAACATGTATAAATAAAATATTATTATTTGGGTGTTGACGAATATCGTATCTACTTTTATTTGAATTAAACTGCAATCCATCACTCCACCGCTTAGATAACAGCAAAAAAATGCTGATAAGAAATACTTTGGCTGACAGCCAGGTAAACTTACCTGCTCACTACCCATCGCTGTGCACTAGTTCCATGTTCCATCGTCTTCGTGCGGTACGTGAGTCCGGTACACAGAGCATATAGTGCTCCCGGTGGTGGGTCAATGCCGCCAGTGGGCCAGTGGAGCGGTCCAGCGTCCATTGATGAAACGCTCGAAGAGAAGCACAGCAGTGGCTATGAGTTCAACCCCCGGCACATGCAGCTGTTGACGAGCTATTAAAAGGCCATATAAACAAACAGAAAGCTCTCCATCGCTCCACTGAATGAATTGTGAGAGCGACCAGCTGCGCGGAGAGAAGGGGGGAGCACTGCCGTCGATTGTCTTTCAAGTGAGTAAACATAAACACCGGAGGAGACGTCCACGTCCATGGGTAGCCCGGGGGGTATAGGTATAGGTATAGGTACGGATATATGTTGGCAAGTAGGTATGTTGGCAAGTACTTGGCCCGGCCACATCCTAAATAAGCAGACGCCGTTTTCATTAGGCAACAGGTTATTGCAATTCAGCGAAAAGAAAAAAAAATAACACCGACGACAACAATGCGACGAAAAACCGAAAAACCGAAAAACCAAAAGCAACAGCCACACGACACAACCAAAAAATAAGAAGAAAAAACTGTAAGTAAGTAGCTCCAAAAAAAAATTAATACACTGCTCAAAAAGCAATTGTGTCTCATGAATGCCTTGTATGTGATGTGCATAACATTTAACGGCTCGGTAATTGTTCACATTGTTGGGCTTATTGGGTGTATTTATCTCTCTTTATCTCCGAGTTCGATGTGCCCTGAATGGGCAAGCCAATTTTTATCCCACAAATTCTATCGGATTGTACGGATTTCAAAGCTATGAGAGGTATCGAGTCATGAGAGATGCTCAGGCATGAGTCACTTTCTTGGAAAAGAGTTGGACTTGGGAAAGGTTTATTTAAATATTAAATAAATTGTGAAATGTGCTAAAGACTTAGCATCAAAGTAATGTAATTTAATCGTGTTTAATCTAAAAAATATATAATATGATTTAAAATGATTGAGCGAGAATCTGATTTTAATTTAAAGATGTTATGCAAATGTGAAGGTAAACAGTTTGAAATAATATGCAGCATTTCGTAATACAAAGTTGTAGTTAAATTTATGCATTCTTTCATATTTCTATTTATATTTATTTATATAAATTAAGCTTACTTCAATAACACACACGACAAGGTCACTTAAACTTTCTGCTATTGTTCGTAGCTTTTTATAGATTTAATCCCATCTTGGAATGATTTCAGCTTACTGCCCACTCTTGAAGATTAAATGGAACTAGCAATTAATTCATTTAATTTAATGCTTTATTTTAAGCAAAGCTTTAATAAGAGAAGCTTAAGAACAAAAATAAGAAAGACAAGGTCAATTCAATCTATTCTAAAAATGTTCCTAACGAAGGAAGGTTTAAGGTTTAAAAATAAACTTATTAGTCTTTCAAATTCTTTTTCTTTCAAATTATAGTTTCACTTGCAATAGTTTTTATAGTTACATAGATATTATCCTTTTTTTAAAGACAAAGTCAATTTCACTTTCTTATGAAATTAATCCCAACTTGAGATTGTTTTTAAGATTTAACTGAATGTGAAAAACTTAATCAGTATTTGCTTATTTTATTTTGAGAGATTTTATGTAGAGGTTACACTTTAATTTTAACTAAAAAATTGATGCATTTTTGAGAGACAAGGTCAGTTTCACTTTCTTATGAATTTAATCCCACCTTTTGTAAGATTTGAATGTGCAAACTTAATCAGTATTTGCTCATTTTATTTTGATAAATTTTAGTGTTTCCACTATAATTTTAATTAGAAAATTGATGAATTTTGTGAGAGACAAGGTCAGTTTCACTTTCTTCCTATGAATTTAATCTCAATCTTGAGGTTGTTTCTGCGACGCCGCCCACTGTAAGCGTTGACAGTTTTTATTATTATTTTTTTGGATGCCGTTCATCGTTCTCTCTTTCGCTAAGCTGTTATAATTGCTCAAATTGCCGTGGCAGCGTGCCAACTGATTGGATTTTTGGGGGGCAGGTGGGGAAGGAATTCAGTGGAGGCGGGGGCGCCGGCAATTGATATTATGCGCAGTGTATGCTGCCGGCAAAAGGCACAGGCACAGGCACAGACACAGAGGCAGAAGCGACGACGCTCTGGCCAGGGCCCAAGTCTGGCTAAGAGCGCGTCGTCTGGCTGGCTGGCATGCCTCACCGTGCAGGTGGCTGGCTCACCCGGTCGGGGCTCGAGCTCTGCCCGCTCCTCTGCCGAACCGAGCTGCTGCTCCGCCGGCGAGCGCAAGTGGCAAGCCCTGCGAGCCCCAGACGCATGCGCAGTCGATAAAGCACATTCGAATCGAACGCCAGCGGTACCGCCGCTTCGATTGCACTCTCCATTCATATTCATTCATACGACTCGGTTTCGGTTTCAGTTTCATTTTCATTTTCGGCGTTTTTTTGAAAGCTCGACGCGAAAGAAAGTGCTGCTGCTGTCTTTCTGGCGATCCTTGGGCAGCTTTCGTTTTTGTTTTCGGACCGGTTCGGCTTCTGATCGGTTACCCAGTTACTTAATCCCAGTTCATGTAACCATTACCGGCCCCTAATCCTGGTCAGCATGCGACGGGAGCGACGGATGTCGCTGCTGCTGCCACTGGCGCTGATCGCACTGCAGCAGGTGGCCACCAGCCTGGCCACAGTGCGTCAGTCGCGCGAAATCATCATCACAGATGCGGTAGGTGTTCCGTCCCGAAAGGTTCCAAAAGCGGGAGTGGAGGTGGAGGAGGTAAACCCCAGAGCGACCGCAGCAGGTGCGGGTGCGGAATGCCTAATTACTTCGAATGTCACAACGCACGCGTCGCGTGGCCTCCAAATGTCAAGCGATAAATGTGCCAACAATTTGTGTTTGCATTTCGGATTTTGGCTCGCCTTCAACTGCCTTCGCTTCCTGCCTCCACTTGCTGTATGACAACCTGTTACCTGTATCCCTTGCAGGTGCGACGCATCCAGAACGACGGCTACAATGTGGAGCGGCACTCGGTGACAACGAAGGACGGATATGTCTTGACCCTGCACCGCATTCCGCAGGTGGATCCCGTGCTGGGCAGCCTGCTCCGGCGTCCCGCTGTCTTCCTGCTCTCCGGACTCTACGCCTCCTCGGATGTGTACGTATGCTCATAGATACTTTGCTAATAGATACTTCCGCTGGCGGCAGATACGCGGGAACATAGGGAAAACAAGCAAATAACCGCGTCATATCTGTGTTGTCAAGAGCTCACTTATCGCTATTTTTGCCATAGAGTGAGGAAAGACTTTTATTTATTCTGTTTTTGTCTGTCACTCAATTGTCTTGAATGAAATAATGTGCCTAATGAATGGATAACACTTAATTATTCAAGTTAATTGTATTAATTATGGCAATCGGGCGATTTAAAAGTGATTTAATTTAAATCATTGGTTACTATATATTTATAAGCCATTTATTTTAAATATTTCTGATCAAAAAACTTTAGAATTAATAGGTTTTGTAGGTATTTGTCCTTTCCGAATTGAAATTAAAAACTTTTTAGCTTAGTTTAAATCGCTTTTAAATTCCGAATAGTTTGGTTCAAATATCTTTGACCTTTAAAAGATATTTATAATTATTTTTGCTTCCAGTTGGCTCCTCAATGGACGCGAGGACTCCCTGGCCTATCTCCTCTGGCGTGCCGGCTACGACGTGTGGCTGGGCAACAATCGGGGCAACATTTACTGCCGGAAGAACCTGTGGCGCAACACCACGGAGCGCGAGTTCTGGGACTTTAGCTGGCACGAGATGGGTGTCTACGACATGCCCGCCCAGGTGGACTATGTCCTGCGCAGCACCGGACAGCGGGCCATCCATTTTGTGGGCATCTCGCAGGGCGGCACCGTCTTCCTGGTGATGAACTCCATGCTGCCGCAGTACAATGCCGTGTTCAAGAGCGCCACCCTGCTGGCACCCGTGGCCTATGTAAGCAACACGAAGAGCGGTCTTGCCAAGATCATCGGCCCGGTTCTGGGCACCCGCAACTATGTCTCCAAGATGCTCGAGGGCGTGGAGATGTTCTCCACGAACAAGTTCTTCAAGAAGTTCCTCTCGATGACCTGCCTGGAGAACGAGAAGCCGCTGGTCTGCATTAGCCGCTTGTGGCCGGCGGTGGGCTATGACACCAGGTTCCTCAACAAAACCCTGCTGCCCGACCTGATGGCCAACTTTCCCGCGGGCGGTTCGGTCAAGCAGCTGATGCACTACTTCCAGGGCTATGTGTCCACGCACTTCCGGCAGTATGACTACGGGCCGGAGCGCAACTGGCTGCACTACCAGCAGCTTGAGCCGCCGGAGTACGCGCTAGAGAATGTCACCACACCGGTGACTGTGTTCTTCTCGGAGAACGACTACATAGTGGCGCCGGCGGACATCTGGCGGCTGCTCACCCGGCTGCCGAACGTGGAGGCCGCCTACAAGGTTCCCTGGAAGCGCTGGAATCACTTTGACTTCATCTGCGGCTTGGGCGTCAGAGAGTACATCTTCGACAACATTGTGCTCTCTATGAATCGCTACGAGCAGAGGCGACGCTGACGAGGGATCAGGGATCGGGGATCGGAGATCACAGCCAGAACTACCACTAGTGCCAAAAACAAATTGTAGAATTACGAAACTGAATCTGCGGTTGATGCGGCTATATATCAACTCGGGATATAAGTATGTACTGATTAAAGAATAAATAATTTATAGCTTAGAGTAAATCCCAGGGGAACCGCCTTTAAATATATTAGAGTTACGGAATTGAACCTCATTTTAGCCCACAATCTCGTAGAGAAACCAATTTTTACGTCGGTCAATCATTTCATTATATATTTACAAACCCACATTCAATTTTCCAGCTTTGATTCCGTCTAGTTATGTACACAATTGTTGTCTAAATGGGCGCCCCAACGCCAACGACGGGCCCCATCTTGAGGTCTATGAACCGACGCAGGGCCAACGCGGCCGGGCCCACCAGCGAGTGGTTCAGGCTGGCCAGGAGCGTTTTCGCCTGCTGCAGGTCGTTCTGCAGGGCCATGGCCACGGCCAGATTGTAGCGGACCACATTCTGGGCAGCGTCCACGGACTTGAGCTGCCAGTCGCGCGTCTCCAGATCGTAGGCATTCAGCGTGCCCACAAACGTGGGATCCAAATGGTCGCGGGCATCGGATGCCTTGCCCATCAGCATCAACGCTTCGCCGGCGTACATGTGACCCAGCAATCTAAAATGAGATTTATAAGTCATCTACAAAAATAATAAGAAAGGGAGTCTTCATCTTACTTGTGCGCATCGGAGAGGCGTTCACAGGCCAGCAGTTGTTCGGCCATTTCCAGGGCCGTTACATGGTCACCCAGGCGCAGGGAGACAAAGCTGTGAGCCGCATAGATGGCAGCGAGCATGTTCTCCAGCGACTCCAGGCTGACCGGCTTGGACGGATTGCAAAAGTTGTTATCCTGCGGCTGGCGCCAAGACTCCTGCGTCGGATCCTTCGGATCGGGTGCGTCTACATCCTCCGGAGAGCCTGCAGCCATGTGGAAGCTGGCCTTGTAGTGCAGCGTGAGGGTCAAGGAGCTGCGCAGGCACAAAGCGGCAAATTCCAGAGTGGGTTCCGGCACTCCAGCGGATTGGGCGCTAAAAATAAATAGCATTTTTTTATCAAGTTAAGTTTAAGAGTCATTCACTTACGTATATGACTTGGCTGGGGCTGGGCTTGCAGCTCCTGCCGGCGACTGACGGTCCTTCTCCACAAGATTCTGTGGGGAAAATATGCAATAAAAGTTTTACCAACTATTGAACGAATTTTCAAACTAACCGCCTCGTGCTCCATGATGCAGGCCTCGGACATGCGCAACCAGAGTCGCGGATTGCTGTGGAACTGCTTGACGGGCACCAGGAAGCACTGGAAAGCCTCCTTGGGACGGCGCAGATGCAGCATGGCCACGCCCAGGTTGTACAGAATTTCACACGAACGCGCCGAACTCATCGTTTGGAGCGTGCTCTGGCGCAGATTCCTCGCCAGCTGCTGGTCGAAATTGAGCGCGTTTTGGAAGAACTGGGCGGCTATGGCATAATGGCGAACTCTCAGGTGGATCACGCCCATGTTGTTGGCGATGCAGGTGCTTAGCTGAGGCGTCGCAGTTCTAAAAGAGAACAACTTTACATTAGGAAAACTCCGAACCTCCAATTGGTTACAACTTTTACCCGGCTTGGGTGCACTCGTTGTTGATGCGCATCAGCTGCTTGGCGGCCATCTGGAAGTCCTTCATGATGTAGTACTGCTGAGCCTTTAAAGCCGCATACTCCGGCGTTCCGTCCTCCTGGATGACCACTGGCTTGCGATTCAGCACAAGTGTCAGCAGTTGCAGTAACTGCAGGCTGCCGCCCAGACCGGGCACGGCCCCCTCCACAGCTGTTCCTGCGGGCGTGGCTACCACAGAGCTTGATGTGGCCGCGGGAGGAGAGCCTGTGCCGGCAGCAGCAGCAGTATCCTCGCCTGGCGTGCTGCTCGGCGCCGTGGCCACCAGGTTGAGCTTGTACTGCAAGTAGTCGAGGAAGGCCTCGGCGCGATTCAGCTGATTGGTGGCCAGCAGAAGCTGCAGTTGCAGGGTGGCCACCAGCGCCGCCATCGACTTCTCCAGCGCCTCGAGGCGTGCCACCAGTGGCGCCAGCTTCTCCAGCGCCGTGCCGTACATGTGGCGGTGATAGTAGATGACCGCCCGGTTATAGCGTGCCACTGTGGCAGCCGCGGCGCCCTGCTTGAGCGTCAGACCGCTGCTGGACTCCTCTCCCGGGGATGTGTCCGCATCGGCAGTGAGTGCCTCCAGTTCCTTCATCAGAGCCGCGTGCTGGGTGCATCCGCTCTTGTGGTAACTGACCACCGCCCGGTTGTGGCGCAGGACGGGACCGCTGCTCTCGCCGCGTGTCTCCAGCTCCTGCAGCAGCTCCAAGCAGCGATCGAACTCCGAGCTGGAACGGTAATGAATGGGAGTGACTTAGAGTTTAGGCTGTTACGGGCGGCCGACTCACTTGTTGAACTGCTCGTGCGCCTGGCACAGCAGGCTGTAGTTCTCGTCCTCGCCAGCCTGCGTCTTGGTGGGGGAATCCGCAGAGTCCATGCCAAAAACAAATAAAAAACAAAAAACCAACTCCGATTGCCACAGCCACACGATAACGATAATAAGCGAGTTTTGCAATCGCAGTTATTATTCTCGATTTTTTTTTATTATTTCGATTTCTATCGGATAATCGAATATAATTGCTTAATTTTTCATCAACCATTTTAGGGGAACTTGAGTGTGACCATGTTTTTTGAAATTTACTAACGGAAAATTAAATGTAACAAAACTATTTAAAAATCAATTAAATACGCAAAAATCGTTTAATTTTAAAATTGTTTGACTAAAATTAATATTAAAATCACTTTCCAAAAGTTTGTCTTTAATTTTATATGCACACTTAGGGCTTTATTTTGCATTGTAATCATGAAAAATAACACAAATTTAGAGCATAATTCCGGATTTAACACCATAAAATGTTACTCCAAGTTAATCAAAACGAAAATTCATCTAGTTTTTACATTAATCTAATAAAAAATAAAGAATACCAGCAATCACTTATTTTTGAATTATTTTAATTTGATTCGAAGTACAATATTATTCACTAAACTTGTTTCAAAATATTCAATAATTAGCATACACGTTCCAGGGATCGGATTTTTTGGGGGAATAGGATAGCTCCCTAATTTATTTGCTGCCTTCGTACTGCTGCAAAGGGCCAAAAGGAGAAAGGAGAAACTGAGTGGATCCTCGGGAAGTTGTTGGGGAGGAGGGGCAAGGTCTGCTCGCGGGAGGCAGGTATTATTATTATGTACACTATTCGTAAATATATTGTATTGTATATAATATATATATATGCATGTATATTGTAATGTATACCATATAAACGTGAATTTAGCATTAAAAATTCCCAATGCTCTGGCTTTTTAACTAGTCCCCGCGCGGGGTAAGAGCTCCCTCTCAACATTAACTGAGTAGCAGCACATCCGCCCCTCTTATCGCGTCGAAAAATAAACAGATTCCTTCTCCATGGCCTCCTCCATCTGATCTCGCCAAGCGGACACACACACATACACACACGGATTCCCTAAAGATTTCGTAGCGGGTTTGTTCGTTCGAGTTGTTGTTGTTTTTTGCTTCATTGCATTGCTAAAGGTTAGACTCTCCGCCGCCCGCCCGCCTTATGTGTTGCGAATCTTGCCGGGCACGTAGTTCTTGTCGATGACATTCTCCTGCAGGAACATGTGCAGGCAGCGCTCGTTCTGCGCCAGCGGATGCCCGGCTATCTTGTTGATGAACGCCTCCAGGCCCTTGCGCCGCTCCTCGATGAAGCTCTCGTCGAAGATGCCCTCGTCGCCGCGGAAGGGCATCTGTCGTTTCCAGGCCTTGCCGGGCAGTGGCGGCACCACAATCTGTATTGTAATATTAAAAATGGGTTTTAATTGTGATTTTGTAAAAAGTTTGAGGGGTAATAATGAGCAATTGATAGTTGGTTGTGTCTTTTAAACTCTCTTTAAAGACTTTAGATTGCGTTTAAGTAATTTCTTTGATTGAATTCAACTGAAGAGTATCTAGAAATTGCCAAAAAACTAATGAATTCTCTCCTAAGTCGAGTATTGTATAGAAATTAGACCCTTGAAATTCCCTGGTGTGCCTTAAATGACTTGCATTTTACTCTCAAAACTGTGACTCTTAAATTTTAATGAATAAACTCAAGGGATTTTTTAATCTCAAGCGGAAACTCTCAATGGATTTCTGTTATTCTCTGAACATTAAGTGAAGATTCTGCTAAAAATCTAGATAAATAATCATGAAAAATTGCTCCTTAACAGGCTCCTGGCATCCCTCACCTTGCTATCCCGCTCCAGCTCGTTCCTTAGCCACTCAAAGTCGCTGTAGCGTCGCCGCACGCTGGACTCCTTCACCTTGAACACGGGCAGATTGGTCTGGAATGAAGATGTATAAATATATATATTAATAGTTAATTGACACCCGCATGAGGCCGGAAGCGGCGACCGTGACTCAAGCCCGAAAATCAGTGCGCTGCACTTGTGACTAATGTTTATCGCCCGGTTTTCGCTTTATAGGCGTATCGCCCGCACACTAGCGCATCGCTTCCACACACACACACAGCCACGCTGCGGAGACAAAGTCAGCCTCGTACATGTGAATTCCAGCGGTTATCAACTCTCAGTTTTTGCCACTTTTTTCGGGAGGTTCTTCTGATTCTGCAAATTCAGCAAAGTTGCAGGCCGTAACACACTCACCCGCATCCGAACTTCATAGTCCGTGTAGCGCTTCTTGCCCGCAGCCATGGTGGTCAGCGGGTTGACCACGTCGATCTCGAGGAAGTTAGCGGGCACCGCATAGGCGTCGTCCAGGGTCTGCTTCTTCACGTTGAGACGGCGGGTGGCCTCGGCGGTGCCGTCGGACTCAACCATCATACTGGTGGCCAGGGGATCCCGACTAGGCGACTATCGTAGCTGAGACGCCCCTTTGTTGCGAGGCGCACGCAGAGAGCGGAGAAAAGCCGCAGCAATGAAACGGGTTTTCGTTTTCGTTTTGCTTGGCTCTCGACAGCCCCTCTTTGTGGTCACTGTTCTTTGTTGCTCGTCCTCCTCCGGCTCTGGCTCTGCTTCGCTCCTCCGTCCGTTGCCGTTGGTTTGCCGAAAAATTATACGAGTTTCGGGCGCCTTGTGGCGAGTGTGTGTAAACAACTATTATAATTTAATTAAAATAAAACTTTCCAATAATTAACAGTGCTCTGTTGGCTAACATGAACCTGCCTCAGTGTGACCAGATGCTAATTTGGGCTTTCAACTAAAAAATCTGAAAGTGTTGATCTGGGCACACTAAGAGGCGCAGAATCCAGTGCTGTTAAATTTCCGAAGTTCCGCACAAAAAATACCAGATCTAGCTATAAATTATAAATCAATTTCTTAAGCAAAATGGTCTTATTTATTTTCTATTATAATTTAATTGCTTAGGCTGTAAAATCATCAATGTATGAAGCGAAACATTTAATTATTTAAGAAATTAGGATAATTGGTTACAGTATGTTTTAAAAATTGTATAATTTAAGTCTTAAAAACTAATAAGATATGAAAGAGGGAAAACTAAACTTTTATAATAGAAGAGAGTGTTTTTAATTTAAATTTTTTTGTTCTTTTTTAGTATTATTATTATTTTATTAATTAAATTAATTAAAATTAAATATCGACTACATCAAAATTGACAATTGACTTCTTTAAGATTTCATTATGTTATAATTTAAAATTTGACAAATTAACAAGTATTTTCAATGAAAACGCGGTGTTGACTAAAAAGCGGAACTATCTCTTATTATTAGCCATTTTTCTTATGAAACTTATTTCTGGTGATGAATGATTAATGTTGAAAGAATGATATTTATCATTCATTAAAAAAAACAATTTTTAAGGCAAGTTGCAAATTTCTTTTCCATGTTTAAATTTGCTTGGTCATGCCAGATAAAAGTTAACAACAGATTGTTTGGTTAGTATTCTGGTGTCATACATATGACAACTCATTCAAAAAAGGTATAAAAATAAAAAAAAATACATTAAATTATTTAAGTGTGGCAGTGAAAGCAATAAAATAGCTAAAATAATGTATATTCCGCTTGGAATACAGCTTTTTTCCCCTATAGCGGGCAAATAGCTAAATTGGCAACGCCGGTCATGTGACGGCACGTGACGTCACAACAAATTCAGCTCCACTGGCAATTTCCAAGCAATTTTTCCTCGTACTCCACCGACTTCGCAGCCGAAAATTTGCGTGTGTGTCGATCAGTACTGTTCGTAGCTGAAAAATTGTACGGGTAGCATAATCGAACTGAAATCGCAAGTGCACGATTGATTTTTCCCCTTAATTGCAGCTCGAAATTTGCCGTGCACTTTGAAGGTAGAGAGGCGTAGAAAAAAAAGTCAAGATGAACGCCCAGCAAGCCCAGCGGGAACATGTCCTCGCCGTATCCCGGGACTTTATCTCCCAGCCCCGCTTGAGTGAGTAAACCCCGTAAAACCCACAAGAATCGCGGAAAATAAGTGAAAAATCGGAAATAGCAAGTGCCAGCCAAAGCAAAAAAGTACTCGGTGGTCCGCCATGACAGTTTGCGCGAAGAATCTGGTGTGAGGCGGAGTAGAGAAAAAATCAATAAAATCTTGCGCCACCCACTAAAAAAACATCACAAGTGCTGATATTTATCCGAAAAATGTTCTAAAGCCATGGAAAAAGCTACAGAATTGGTTAATTAGGCCCGCGGAGCACCCAACCGCGATTTGTAACTCTTATTGAAAATTTTCGCCGTCACATGACCGTTCGCTCAGCTCAGCTGTTTGCTCACTCACACACAGCCAAAGGCACCTGACTGCGAACGGGTGTGAGGCGGGCGGGCCGATTGCCCAGCGGAGGCCGTCAATTTAGCGATTTTTAACTACTTTTTATTGAGGGATCACATTTACAATTAATGATTTATGCTGAAATACTAATTTTCCTTAATTTTGTAGTATTTAATTCAGTATATTTCATTCCAATTTTAAGTGAATTTTAACTGGAAAATACTTTAATTGATAGTTAAATATTATTAGTAATTATATGTCTCATGAAAATGTTGCATAAATTCGTTTTTCTGTAAAAAATCCATAAATCGTGCTTTTGTAACTTTACTGCGTGTTTGTTTTTCCAATTTTATCTTGCTTTCTCTTTCGCATTCTTAGGTGACTTTTTCTTATTAGATTCTTTCATTTCGACTGACCTTTTCGCTATCTGAAGCTTATAGGGATTCCTTTTTGCTATCTACTTCTTATTAGATTCCAACTGCAGTTCTCGTGGCTAGGGCTAAAAACCAGTTGGGCAGTCAGCTGACATAATTTACCGTACCCCGCCGCAACCCCTCCCAACTAGACTTCTCTTTTGACGTTTGCTTTCTTATCAGTTTCTCGCTTTCATGTGAGCGTTGCGCGACTCGTGTTTTTTGTTGTAATGAAAACTAAAAAGAAGTTAAGGAAAGCAATGTGCTTGTAAGTGGAAATTAAGAAACAATACTATTGTTTTAAAAGAATGATAAAAAAGAGAGGTTATGAAACATTGCAACTTTATTTAGAGTTTTCAATTCAAAAGTTTATTAAAAATTAAGTTTTTAAACTCAAATTCAACCGGTATTTTGGAATCCTTAATCGAAACAGTTTTTTAAGTGCAATTTTAAGGAAAAGAATAAAATTGTATATTTCGATTTTTCACATATTTTAACCAATGTTTTTAACAAAACTTGAATTTTAACACATTTCTTCTTTTCTTTAAACAGCCTACAAGACGGTGTCTGGTGTGAACGGTCCCTTGGTCATCCTCGATGAGGTCAAGTTCCCCAAGTTCGCCGAGATCGTGCAGCTGCGTCTGGCTGACGGCACCGTGCGCTCCGGCCAGGTTCTGGAGGTGAGCGGCTCCAAGGCCGTCGTCCAGGTGTTCGAGGGCACCTCGGGCATTGATGCCAAGAACACGCTCTGCGAGTTCACCGGCGACATCCTGCGCACGCCCGTGTCCGAGGATATGTTGGGCCGTGTGTTCAACGGCTCCGGCAAGCCCATCGACAAGGGACCCCCAATCCTGGCCGAGGACTTCCTGGACATCCAGGGTCAGCCCATTAACCCCTGGTCGCGTATCTATCCCGAGGAAATGATCCAGACCGGTATCTCGGCCATCGATGTGATGAACTCGATTGCCCGTGGCCAGAAGATCCCCATCTTCTCCGCCGCCGGTCTGCCCCACAACGAAATCGCTGCCCAGATCTGTCGTCAGGCCGGTCTTGTCAAGCTGCCCGGCAAGTCGGTGTTGGATGACCACACCGACAACTTCGCCATCGTGTTCGCCGCTATGGGTGTGAACATGGAGACGGCCCGCTTCTTCAAGCAGGACTTCGAGGAGAACGGCTCCATGGAGAACGTGTGCCTGTTCTTGAACTTGGCCAACGATCCCACCATTGAGCGTATCATCACGCCCCGTCTGGCCCTGACCGCCGCCGAGTTCTTGGCCTACCAGTGCGAGAAGCACGTGCTGGTCATCCTCACCGACATGTCCTCGTACGCCGAGGCTCTGCGTGAGGTGTCCGCCGCCCGTGAGGAGGTGCCCGGCCGTCGTGGTTTCCCCGGTTACATGTACACCGATTTGGCCACCATCTACGAGCGTGCCGGACGTGTGGAGGGCCGCAACGGCTCCATCACCCAGATCCCCATTCTGACTATGCCCAACGACGATATTACCCATCCCATTCCCGATTTGACCGGATATATTACCGAGGGCCAGATCTACGTCGACCGTCAGCTGCACAACAGACAGATCTACCCGCCAGTCAACGTGCTGCCGTCGCTGTCGCGTCTGATGAAGTCCGCCATCGGCGAGGGCATGACCCGCAAGGATCACTCGGATGTGTCCAACCAGCTGTACGCTTGCTACGCCATCGGCAAGGACGTGCAGGCCATGAAGGCCGTGGTGGGCGAGGAGGCCCTGACGCCCGACGATCTGCTGTACTTGGAGTTCTTGACCAAGTTCGAGAAGAACTTCATCTCGCAGGGCAACTACGAGAACCGCACTGTCTTCGAATCCCTGGACATTGGCTGGCAGCTGCTGCGCATCTTCCCCAAGGAGATGCTCAAGCGTATTCCGGCCTCCATCCTGGCCGAATTCTACCCCAGGGACTCGCGCCATTAGATTCTGTTTATTGTTTTGTTTTTGATTTTTGTCCAAAATTTTGTTTCATTCATAATTTAAGCTGGCGGGGGCGGCGCATCGTGCGGCGCGCCCACCACCACCACCTGCAATATCCCCGCGGTGTATGCGTCTATATATATATATACATAAACCACAATACATCCACAAGTATCTATCCTGCGCCCCGGCGCGGCCAAAAACAATAACTAGTTGAATATTGTCGAAGCGAGCAAACCTACTCTAATGTCTAGTGTGTGTTTTTAGTGTTGAAATTGAAATTGAATCGAAACAAACACAAGCCGTCTTGCAATGTACATAAATTGAATTGCTAATAATGATTGTCGTTAGCCTCCCCGCCTCTAAACACACTGTCCTGTAATAATCATTTGTTAAAGTTTACTATTTTTGTTAGGTTTTAAGTGTGTGCTCCTTGAATTGTTTATAATTTTTTGTCTAATCATTTTGCGCATAAAGAATCGTAGCATTCCAACAAAAAAATAACCTCTTTTTGTTTGCTCCCCTCCCCTGCCCGCGTTTTATTTAGACGTTTCACCAGTTCGCACAAGTATTAAACAAAAGTCACCCCCCGCCCTCGGTTCCCCTGTCCCTGCACCGAACCTTGTGAACAATTTGTACAGCAACTCAACTAAACAATGGAATATTAAGTGCAAAAAACAATGCTTTAATGCAACAAAATCGTTTTAAAAGAATGTGGAAAATCTACGAGAAAGTATAAAGAACTATAATATACTGTTTGTTTCCTTGTCTCTAAATTAATGAATATTACATAAAGTTGCATAAATTAATATATATATTCGTTTGTTTGTTGTCTCTCTGGTCGCAGGCGTGAAACGGGGAAATGTTCTATGATACGGCCCGATTATTTCAGCAACGACAACACCAAATAGTAATCATGAACACAGCCGACACAATAATAATGTTGAAATATATAATATATGTCTGTATTTAAATCAGCTAAATAGTTCATGTAATGTGTATAAATTATAGAACATTTAAATGATGAATAAACTACACACCAAATCATGTTAATTAAATGTTGTCAATGTTTGTTTCAATTGTGGGATTGATGAATGATTATAAATTTGATTCTATAGCTTTTTCAAAGCTTGAAATTAACCATTTCTTATGGAATTTTAAATGTTTTTAAATAGTTAAGTTCTCAAACTTAAAAGCTTTATTTATAATCTTTATAAATTTGAAATTCAATGTCTGCATTATCTTAACATTTTCTGCCATATCAGCCGAGTCAGCAGTAAAAACGTTAACAGATCTAAAAGCTTTTGCCTTATCATTGGTTCATTTTGGGCTCTTTTGATTTACCGAAAGCTTTTATTAACAGTGGTTAGAACTGGTTTGTTAATAGATAAAAATTTCTGTTTTTTTCATAGAGATTCTATGGAAGGTACCATTTTTATTCGTTCTGATTATAAAATCTCTTCAAAATATTTGAAGAACTTTAAATTATAATGAAGCATGGTAGATATATTGATGTACTTTAGCATTGCAATATATATATACATAAGTATTATTTATACATAAATGAAACAATTGTTTAGCTATTTATTATTATTATTTCACTCAGAATTATGAAACGAAGTAAAGGAGTCATTTTCGACCTTATAAATCATATATTTATGCATATCATTTATGCATATTTTTGACCAGCAAACATAACCTAATCGTAAAAATATTTTTACAACATTTTTAAAAATTTTATAAGTGTCTACATAACTAAAATGTCAAAAACCTTATCAAATATTTAAAATTTTTAATTTTTTAAGTCTATTTGTTTGTTAACCTAATAAAAACTATCATATTAAAGCTTTCCGAATTAAAATTAATGCATTTTTGGCTTAGTTGTGATCATAAAGAAATTTGACCCTTGATCCAATTGCAAACTCTAAGAGTGTCCAAAGTTCGTCTTCTCAAAGTCATCCTCCGGACGTTACTTACTAGATTGGTACTCATAATGTACAAATATTCTTTAAATACGTTTATTACCGCAAGGTTAATGTATACATTTACAAAAAATACAAATTAAAGCACTTTCCATCTTCCGGCAGCTGTGTCCCACTTTTTAGAAGCAAGTGAAAGTGGGTGCACCACGTGACCAACTGGCCAACTTGGAGTGCTTCCATAGGCAGCTCTCCTCAAGAAGCCAGCGAAGCTTTACCATCACCACGACCACGACCATCACTTAGGGAAGCTGGGCAGGGCGGCCGCGTTGCCTGGACAAGTTTCCCATTGACTTTGCAAATTTATGCAATTATGCCAAAGTTTTTAATGAGTTCTAAATGAAGTTAAAAATTCGGTTGACGCTGGCGGTTTGATGGTGTAATATACACCCGACAAACAAAACTTTCCCTCCCAAACGTCAGCAGGAAAAAACAAAAATGTTCTTGCAAAACTTTTGGCCAATTGCCGGACCTTTACTGGATTTTTTTTTTTTTAATTTCTGTAATCAAAGTGATGCCTCTCCACTGGCTGCCTTTGCTTGAAAATTGCGAGCGGCTAAGCTTGCTGCAATTTAAGGAGCTTAAGCTGGAAAATTCAAAAGGAAAAGGAATGCAGAGAGACAAAGCCAAAGAGGGACAATTGGCAGCCGCCCACTGCACCAGGGATTTTGCCATCGTATCTGTATCTAGACTGCAGCACAGTGGGCTTATGACAAGGCTACTACTGATTGGCCATGTCAAAAGCTGCTCTCAGCTCTGGAAAAGAGGGCTCGCGGTATTGGCCAGAAGCGAGCTCATTTCGAGACGTTTGTCTGGCATCATTAGGAGAAGGAGGCAGCGCAGCTCGCAAAAGTTCAGGGTCATGGTCAGTGCAAGGTCGGCCCACTTGGCACAGACTGGCCCCTCTCTGCAGTCGCATCCGCATCCGCACATCCCACCTTCGCCTCGGTGGCTGCCTCGTTTGCGCTCGATTTATGCGGCAGACCCAACACACAAACCACTTAGACAGCTGGCAGAGTCCCAAGATGTCGCCTTTTGCGGCCAGGATGCGGTTGTGGCCACAAAAATCGCACCGATTAATGAACTCGCGCCTAGGATTCGTTATTACGCGTTTTCAAAACGTTTGAATGCGGATTTTAATGAGCCCACAAGTACACTCTAAAGAATTTCCAGTGCCTTTAGAAGTATCCTTAAATTGTGGGTTAAGAATAATAAACTTGAGCTTTTAACTGCCAAGTAAAAAGTGTTCTTTCAAAAATATATTAATTGTAAAGTCAATATCGTAACGATCATTTTCTTAAGGGGAAGAAAAATATTAGGAAAATTCAACTATCAATAAAACCTTTGTTTTATTTTAAATTCTGTCTAAATAAATAAGTTATAAAGTAGAGTAAAGTGAATATATTAATATTCTTTTATTATCTCTAAAAACCTGGTACCCAAAGTTTTTTTCAAGTGCATTACAGTCTGAAGGATACGCAGGACATGAAGGCAGCAATCAGCTGGCAATGCCAAGGCCTCAGCTCATCCCCAGGGCCTGCGCCGTGTGTGTGTGTTCTTGACTCGATTAAATGCGTGTGTAAATATGTGGAATTCATAAGCATCTCCAGCTTCCGCCTCGGTTTATAATTAATGTGCCCTTGTGGCGCCGAAAATGCGGCAACCAAATCATCTAATTAACTCATTAGCAGCGAGTGCCAGGCTCCAGTTCCATCTACGGTTTCCATTTCCTGTGGCGGAGCAACGCCTTCGACATCGATGCTGTTGGAAATTGCGGATTGCCCTGGAGTTGCTATGGGTAATGGTGGGAAGAGGGAAGAGGGCGGACTCCGACCGGGTCACCTTCCGGCCGAGTGCCAACCGATTTAACACTTTGCCAAAGGTCCCGGACCCCCATGTGTCAAGCGTCTGTCACCTAGGTCGAGCCGGGTCCGGCCTGCTCGCTCGTGCGTCTCATTCGATACAGTCCAGCTGACAGCTTCAGGAGGAGCAGCAGCAGCAGCAGGAGACTCCTCCTTTGAACAGACAGTCGAACAGACAGTCCTTTCGAATCGAATCTGGAATAGTTCGGTGAAACTTCGACTGGCCTTCGCCTGTCGGTTCCATAATTTGTGTGCCGGGGATTTGTGCAATGCTCGGATTTGGGACAGCTTAACTAAATAAATCACACAAAGAAGGGGCAGCCAGGGAAAGCCCACAAACTTGTCTGGCCTGACCCGGAGCGATATTTTATAAAATGGGGTCCTGCAGACGTCTTTTGCTGTTTGTTGTTGCTGCCGTTGTTGTGCATTAAATATTAAACAAATCGCCACCGCCGGCGAAAGGCTGCCGCCAATCGGTTTGATGGAGCTGCCCGACGGCCCGAAAGCGCTGCAGGATATTTATCCTGCTGCTTAGTTAAGCCCGGATCGCAGATAATTCGATGCGTCACGGCCGGAGAGCAGCGCCGGAATCTGGTAAATTGGACCGGCGACTAGCTGGGACCAAGTAGGAAGCCAAATCGTAGACCATTCTGCAGCATAAGCATAAAAACAAATGGAGAGCACGTCGTCCGAACTGGTCACTGGGTAGGATTCTGCGTAGGGGGAGTGTGTGTAGGCCTGACATTTAATGCCTCAATGGGCAAGTCCTTTGACTTGGGCACTGAGAGAAATTTACAGAAATATCTATTGAAATTAAGCATTTTTTGCTCTTATTTATTTATTATTTGAAATAAGAATGTAGGCTTTAACAAAGTAAATATTATTATATTGAATCTTGTTAATTTTTTCCAGTGCTTCCTTAGCTTTTTGGCCTTCTTTTCTTGGCTCCGCGTCAGATTTCCGTCTTCGGTTCTGTGCCTAATTGTAGTTTGATTTTCATGCGTATCGAATGGTGGGTCCGTTTAGTAAAGGAATGGGAAGAATGGCCAAAGTTCTGGGAACAAACCAATCCGAACTATGCCAATTGTTGACGTCCCCTGGCATTTAATGGCATCGACCAGATTACCGGAGAGCCCGGAACGTGCTCCAATATCAAAGCGGGCCGAAAGTTCGATATATTAACAGGCTGCCCAGGCAGCACCAGTAGGACGACACCTACTAATTGCGACCCTTTTCCTTATCAGTCATCTCACCGAAAAAGGAAGAAAAAAGGTTGCTTTATAAGCTGCCAAGGCAAAGGGATTTACTGGGATGCTTTTTCCCTTTTTTTAACCATTCAGTTAGGCCTTAAAGCCCCGCATTTAGTTGGCTAATTCATAGCCCGAGCTCGCTTTTCATTTGCTTTGTGTCAGCGGGCGTTTAATTCAATTACCGGCCTGATGTTTCCATCAGTCAATGCAAACGACAGTAACGAGCTGGGTGCTAAAATTTGTAAAAAAATATATAAAAAAATAAAGTATCAAATTGGATTCAGGTTCACTCCATTGCATGAATATTTATTTAGCAATTTTCCTTGCCGAAAGAGGGAGAGATGCAAGGATTGTCACGTCAGTCAGGCTCTCCTTTTTTTCTCGTTACAGGATATGCAATTTTTGGCTTTTGTCCTCGTCACACTCGTTTTGCCATTTGGCCTTTGTTTTGCCTATAATGTGCTTGTTTTTCGCCAGGACATGTGCGAGAGAGTGTAACGGTTGCCGTTTTTCGGTGTTTTTGGGTACAGCCCCATGCGGCGTATACGTGATGTGTGTGCTGTGCCGCCGAGTGCAGGCCAAATGCACTTTTCGGCACTCTCGCTGGCAATTCGCAATTCGCAATTGAGTTTCCCACCGACTCAATGACAGTTTGATTGTGTGTTACCAAATGGAAGCTGGGTTGGCTTTTTCCGGTAAATGTACGCACTTTGCTGCACGCTTTGTTTACACATCACTTACTTTCCACTAAGTGCGAGGCAGGGCGGGAAAAATGGTTGGAAAGTAAACATATTTGCAGGTAAATATAAGACAGTATGATGTATATAGTTTTTAGACCTGTTTCAGTTGAAGTTTTACTTGAATAAATGAAATATATAGATACCATTTTCACTAGCAAACTTTATAAACATCAAACTATTTTTCTAAGTTATTAAATCAAGAATCAAACTACATATTTTCCAATTCTATTAACTATTACCAGAGATTCCCAATTAAATCTCTTAACCCCTAAAAAGTTTGAAGTTGGCGGCAATTGAACGGGGATTCTGGCTCTATCCGCCAGCCATAAAGTAGATTAAGTGCACGCTCAAAGACACGCAGTCGAGCTTGCCAAATTACCATAATTTGGATTGCCGAGTTACTTTGCACACAGCCAGGAAGGATATACAGCTGGAGAGGAGCTCCGCGTAGGACCCCCTTTTGGGGGTCGGAAGCGAACATCAAATTGCAAATTGCGCGTACTAACTTGCAACATAAACTCGTTTATGCGACAGCCTGCGAGAAGGGGGTCGTCTCTGAGCTTCCTCACATGTGCGCCATTTTCATATACAACAATATTTTACGGGCACGCCCACAAGTACTCAGGACTTGGCTGACTTCGCTGACTTGGCCCTGTCCCAGTGTGCAGTCAAGTTCTGGCTCTCTCTCTCTATATATATATATATTGGCAAGAATGTATGCAAATTGCAGTTACATGTCGAAAATTTGCATTCGCCGCGCACCGTTATGAATAAATCACGTTCATAATGCATTTGATGCACAGGAGAAATCGATGCTGTCGAGGCATCTCTCGTGCTCATCCTCAGGCTCATCCCAGGCCACATCCCCAGCCGCTTCCGCATCCGCATCCTTGGATGCCGGAGAAGGAAACCAAGTTTTCCATTAAACATATTAAAAATGATCAGTGGGAAAGAAATGTTGGAGGTACGCGACTTCAAATTACTTCCGCGGCAACAGCGGAAACGGAAGCTGCCATTGGAGGTGGGGGTTAGCAGGAGAAGACTTGATGATTTTCCTTTTTCATTGCTTTGCCCGCCTGCTTGCTCCCACCAATGAAATTTCAATAGGTTAATATAAATTGCAAATTACATTAAACAGATTATGGAACACTCACTTGGATAGACAGGCGCCTGGCTGTCTTTTCCTGGCGCTTTCTCCGGCTGCCAGCTCCAGTGTTTCCTGCCTCCTTCGGCGATCCTTCGACACAAGTGCTGTTAATTATTTGTCACTTAAGAGCCCGACACATGCGGCAACAGCGGCAATAACAACACGAACAGCAGCGCCGAGGCAACAACAAGAACAATAACGACGTGCTCGCATTAATAAAACATTAAATTCATTAAGTATGCACATAAATACATAAATGGAAACTGGGCGCAAATGAAAATGTTCACGTGGGAGAGCGGCTCCTTTGGCATCTTCGTCCTGCTGCCTGCTGCGGCCTCGTAAAAGCGGCCCGGCGGCTTTAATGGCCGGCTATTGGCATATTTATGAAGCCTCTGCCTTATTTATTGTTTTATATATTTTCACTTCTTTTTATTTTCGGCGGACCGAGTCCTGCAATGATCCTTTTTCTATTGTTTGGCGTGCTCCCCTTATTTCCTCTTTGTTTCGCCCAGCCAAGCAATAAAGACATTTTTTGGAGGGGTTTGTATTATATTTTTTTTACCGGGCCATATAAATGTCCGAGTTAGTCAAACATCCTGGCCTGCAACCCTTTTCCCATTTCCGTTTTGTGGGTCTGGCAGCCAGCGACCTTCAAAGGCCGCGCTCGCGCTCTTCCCATGAAATATGTCGCCACTCAGGGACTGGACAATGGTCATTCTGTATATTGACTTACAGTGGGAGAAAAGGGGGAGAAATAAGCAGGGATTTATCACTGAAATTTGAAGGGAGCTAATTTTATATATTTGGAAGTAAATAAAAGTAAAGCTAAATTTTAAATGTTATATTTGTTTTATTTGTTGCGTTTTGTATACAAAATAAAGATGTATAAAGACTTATAAATATATTTATACCCTTGCAGGGTATTATAATTTCAGTCAGAAGTTTGCAACGCAGTGAAGGAGTCATCTCCGACCCTATAAAGTATATATATTCTTGATCAGCATCAACAGCCGAGTCGATCTAGCCATGTCCGTCTGTCCGTCCGTCTGTCCGTCCGTCTGTCCGTCTGTCCGATTATACGCGAACTAGTCCCTCAGTTTTGAAGCTATCTTAATGAAACTTTGCAGATTGTCTTCTATATACTCTCACTCGTACATAAGTCGGAACGAGCCGGATCGGTCAACTATATCATATAGCTGCCATACAAACGATCGGTAAACTTGTTGAAAAAAAATTATAACTTGACTGTTTTTTAACATATGTTGATCAACTCTCGGTTATGAGCTTTTTATATTGTTTCTGATTTTTGGATTAAATTTTATAAAAATCGGACTACTATATCATATAGCTGCCATAGGAACGATCGGGAAATTTGTAGAAAAAATAATTATAACTTTGTCAGTTTTCAACATAATTTCTTCAACTTTTAGATACTAGTATTTCATA